>LZPO01044924.1:37861-65823 GCA_001675575.1 Neotoma lepida | reverse complement strand
GGTTTCTCTTTGTAGCCCTGGCTGTCCTGGAACTCACTCTGTAGACCAGGCTGGCCTCGAACTCACAGAGATCCACCTGCCTCTGCCCCTTTAGTGCTGGGAATAAAGGCGTGTGCTACCACTGCCCGGCTATGGTAATTCATCTTAACCATTATTCTTCCTTCTATTATCAGTTCTAATCCATAATCTAAGAAATATCTACATGAGAACATTCTTAATTGGTTTCAAAAGTAAAGCTGGCCTCATTTAGGAGTGCATCAACTCTCTCTGGAACTACCTTTACTCTATCACAAAACAACACGGCTAGAATTTTCCAGGATATTCTCTATCCCACTGTTGAAAGATTTTGAGATTAGGAAACAGGAAAAGGCCAAGCACTGTGGCACACTTGCTGTAACCCCGACACTTAGGGGCTGAGGCAGGAAAACCATGAAACTAAAATCAGCCTGGGCTATATAAGGAGACTCTGCCTCAAAAAACTGAAAGCAAAAGCATCTAAAACAAAATAAAGAAGTTACTACAAACAAACAATACAAGTCGGCATCAAATTCAGCTTGGTGGTCTGACAAAATATCCTCACCACTTTCAGAGAATCAATCAGGCCTAAAAATAAAGGGCTTGGCTAACTAGTCACATCAACTGGACAATTAGGAACAATAGTATCACTATTGTAATGAGACAGGTTCAGGTTGGCTTCAAACCTGTTATGGAGTTGACAATGACTGTGGACTTCTAATCCTTCTGCCTTTATCTCTTAAGTACAGGGATTACACGATACCATTATGCCTGGCTTTCTTTTCTTTAGAAAGAAGTAAAAAGTTCTATATATTATCACACTGGTTAAATAACCTGTATAATAAAATAATAAATAATCATGATTTGCAAAATCAATTCACTACCTAGTCACTTTATACTTCATTTTAGGAGGAAAAAAAATGCAAAGCACTTTCCCAGGGCTGCCATGTTGTAAACTTTCAAGGTTATTCAGTATCTGTCAAAAGTACTTTTGCTCCTGAAGCTGGGCACCACTCATGTGGCACAATGTGAACCATGCATATGGGCTGTACAATTCAGCAGCCACAAGTGACCCCTGAGGAAGCCAATGACTAACATATTACTCTAAAAATGTTGCATAAGCTTTCTAGACTTACCAGAAGTTTAAGCAGCCAAAATCTGGATTTATAGTAGAAAGTTTTGGTGGGGTTGATAAGAAAGAAGACCATAAATCCATAAAGGGCAAGTGGGTACACATATATAGGGATGACACTAATTGGAGCGAAAAAGCATGCCAGAAGGCTCAGGCACCATAATATCCCCAGGAATCCAGCAATCTATAAAGCATAGGGGCACAAAAAGAGAGAAAGTTACTTTTTATTATTACACAGAAAAACCTTTAATAAGCAAAAAATGATAAACCATTCCCAATCTTCAAATTGGAAGATGGACGTGAGTCCATCAAGTCAGCTATTCAGTTACATTCACCAGACTCTGTGCTTTATTACCTCAAAGAGATGCTGATGAGACAAATTGTTTCTTGGATTAAGTTCAAAGATGAGGACATGATTTACTCCAGCCTGTCTCCAACCATACGTGTTGATGCCCAGTAGAAAAAGGAATTCAATCAGAAGAAAGCCACCCCGATAGATTCTTATCAAGGGCCATACAGTTCTATCTGTTTCAAGTTTAAATACAGCTGAAAGAAAATGTATTGGTTAGTTATAAAATCTACAATGTTCCCCTTAATTATCTTTTTTTCTTCATTCTCTGAGACACAGCCCTGGCTGTTTTCATAAAGAAAATCTGTATCTAGATTACTTTAAGAGTCCAATAAACTTGCCTCTAGATTCTTTCTTCTTCTGCCTCTTTACTCTGCAGAATGTATAGAATAACTTCCTCCAAACTTGGTTTTTACCATGTTATTCCATTGTTCTATACATTTTTTATTTTGTTTTGTTTTTTAAGCTTTAGTACTACAGAGTCAAATGGCTTTGAATGGTTAAGACCAGTTTTAGTTTTTGTTTTGAGGCATGTAGTCCTGGCTATCCTGGGGCATGCTCTGTAGACCAGGTTGGCCTTGAATTCACAGAGATCCTCTTGCTTCTACCTCCTGTGTGCTGGCATTAAAGGAGTGTACCACCATGCTTGCCTGATATAAGACTAGTTTTGTCACCTGGGGCTTTTCCTATGGTACCTCCCTCTTCAACACTGCTTTCTCTCTCAATAAACTAGATACAGTAACTTCTACCTCACAGAGTTATTGAAAATGAAAAGATACAAAACACAAGAAGACAATGTGAGAATTTAAATGTCATATAAATAGACAATAGTTGACATATATTGAATGCTCAATATGGTGTTTAGCCTTATTCTTGGTGCTTTTACATGTAACAATTAGTTTAAGTCATTATAATTGTTCTCTAAGTTAAAAATTACTATGTCCATGTTGACTGAGGAAACTGGAGCACAGACAGGTTAAATAATTTGCTCAGGGTTCCTGAGCTAGTACAGGACAGAGCTAAAATGTAGCCTTTGGCTGGTCTGGCCTTGAATCTACCTGCCTCTGTGGGGATTAATGGTATCACCACCATATCTGGTTGTAACCTATACAATTTTGTGCGAAGCTCATGCTCTCAAGTACTGTATTGTTCATATGTCCATACCAACATTCAGTACCATCATTATTCTATAGCTTTCCTGGAATTATATTGTTCAAACACCTTAGCTCAGCAAACTTGAGCTCTTAAAAAAAAATTTAGCTTCCTGCTTACTTTTCCCAAACTCATCCTACAATCCTCCCCAATGACCAGCCCCAGTGAATTTCATCTTTAAAAAAGGTTAGTTTTTTTTCCCAGCATCTATAATGCTCTTTTATTTCATCTCTACAAATTATACTTACTTAATTTAAATAACCATGTATTATTTATCTTTGTATTCTCTACAGTATAAAAATACTTACTAACTTAAAAATAACAGAGGAGAGAAAGTGTTTGCTTTGGAATCAAATACTATGTAAACCAGATATCAAAAATCCTAGTAGAATAAATTATTTAACTTAGAGTTTCTAGTCCTCAGTTTCCTCCTGGTCAATGAAAATGTCTGCTTTCACACTGGATTTGATCTTCAGTACTACATAAAACCAGGATTACACATGCCTGTTACCCCAGCACTTTCGAGGAGGAGGAAGGAAGATCAGAAGTACATAGTAGTTTGGGTTCAGTCTGGACTACATGAGACCATTTAAAAACAAACAACATACTTTCACAAGCTTGTTAAGGTTAAGAAGAATGCATTAAATACTGACCCATTATCAGTATTCAGTATATATTAGTTTCTATTAGTTGTGAAAGAAACTATTTATACAACAAGTACTTATTAGATGTCTTTTATCCCCAACATCATCCTAAGAACTGGGGATTCAACAATAATAGACAAGATCTCAATTCCCACTTAACTTCCATCTAACAGTAGAGGAGCAGAATAGCAGATTAAGACTCTAAGGAGATTACACTTGCCTTAAGGCCAAGGTCACTATCATTGGAATAAACTAGAGATGAAGTTCCTAGTGGCATATCAGACAGGGCTTTGTAGTACTTCACTCAGATTTAAGCTTTAATTCTAATGTATGAACTAAGAGAAGGTTTTGAATGTGTTAAGACCTAAGTAATCACTTTAAAGGACTGTTCTAGTTGTTCGGTGACCAACGGACCACAAGAGAACTAGCATAGAGTCAAGATTAGCTGGAAAATTAAATAAGTAGAAAAGCATATTTGTAGCTTTATATCCTGAATCCTAAGCAAAGACCCCAGACATTACAACGTCAGAAAACAAAACAGAGATTCCAAAGAATTCACAATAAAACTGTAAGAGTTAGTAGTTTCGGCAAAGCTGCAAAATACAAGATCAATCAACACACAAAATTCAGTTGGGTTTATATACATCAACAATAAGCAATCTAAAAATAAAATTATGAAAACAATTTTTTAAATTATGATAGTACCTAAAAGAATAAAACCAAGGAGGTGAAAGGTTCATATGTTGAAAGTGACAAAATATATAGAAATTAAAGTAGACTTAGGTATATAGAAAGAAATGCCATGCTCATAGATTGGAAGATTTGATATTGTTAAGATAACAACAAATCAATCTACACAATAATAATTTTAATCTCTGTCAAAATTCCAATGGTCATTTTATTTTTCAGGAAAATAGAAAAGTCAAGCAATGTTGGGTGATGCTTGATATGCATAATTTCATTAATTTTCACAGCAAAAACATACATCGGTTTTCTAGAGTAGATACATGAAGAAACAGAGTTAAATTAAGTCCCCTGTCTAAGGACACAGGGATTTAATCTCAATAATCTGGCTCCAGAGCCTGACACACTTAACAACGGGGCTAAGTTATAAAGTTATATATAAGCTACCACATGCCTGTTAAAACCAAACCAATAACTCAAACAGAAGCCTGTTCTAAACCTTAGAAAATTATAGTCCTCACAGTATTGAATCAAATTGCCAAATTTTTTTTCTTTCTGTTAATTTTTCTGATTAAGAACTTCATCCATGCACATGATGTGTTTTGATCACATCCACCCTCAAATCCTCCCCTATTCCCATGCTACACTTAATTTCATGTACTCCGTTTTTAAACTCACTACTACTTCTTAACGCTACCTTTGTGGAGATGGTGTAGGACCATCTACTGGAGCATGGCTAGCCTCTCCAGGAACACATCCCTGAAGAAAATGCTCAGGAGCCATCAAGTGCCAACAGATCCTCAGCCACGGGAGGGGCTTCATGAGCCTTTCCCCTTTCATGCTGGGATTTTAGACTAAATCAGTTTTTGTTTTGCCAAAAATATTTAGGAATAAGGAATATATGTATAAGAGAAAAGGCTCTCAAATATAAAGGATGTAAGAAGCTTCCTACATTCAAGTCCCTGCCTCCTTCCCTAGAGGCTACCATGTTAACAGTTTTGTCTATTACCTTCCAAGAAATTCTTCACATACTGAAAAATACCAAGTAACTTTTAAAACAAAGCAACTAACCAACTACAATTAGCAGCATGTTGCATATGGCTATTCTAAAGCTTATTTTTTCAGTTACATCTCAGAGTAGTTATTTTTCTCATAAACACAAAAATCTCACTTATTCTCTACTGTAGGTGTTATATACTATAGGAAGATGGAACGAATCATAAGTACACAGTATGATAAATTTCAACAACATTGAGTCAGGATCCAGAATACAAACTAGTGCCTGCATGATACCCCAGAGGCCTGGCTTTACATCTTCTTTCCAGCCCTGGTAAGGACTCTTTTCTAACACTAAGTTTTTATCTTCCTGTAAATTAAATGATATAACCTGTACTTTGGTGTCTGGCTTCTTTTGTTTACTTTAAAATGGTTAATTTTATGTTATATAAACATCACTTTCATTAGCTTGTGAGATTCATCTATGTTCTTGCATGTGGCTACATTTTATTCTTCTCACTGCTACATACTATTCCACTGGGAAAAACATCTGTTATACTGTTGATGAACATCTGGGTTGTTTCAGTTTGGGGACATTAACACAGTACAGTTACTAATGTTCTTAAATGTTTCCTGGTAGACATATGCACTCATTTCTATTACTAGAAATGGATCATAGGTTAATATACAGTCATTTTTGATAAATAGTGCCAAACTATTCTCCAAAGTGCTATGCCTCCCTTTCATTTCCAGCACTACTCCCCATGATATGCCATTGTGCTTGGCAACACATTCATTTGCATAGTTCAGTCAGTGGCTATGCGAGCAGTTTCTAAGATGTCGCTGTTATAAGCAACATGACAATAAATAATTTCTTGACCTTGTAGGAGCCTAGGTTGTAAGCTAAATTTGTAAAAAACTAAAGTTAGTCAAAATTATTATAAAATTTTTACATATACATTATTTTCAAAAGAGATTTCAATAATCAACAGTCTTATTAATTTACAAGTGCTTAGTTTACGCCATTATATTACTGTAAATGGTAAACTAGTAAGGGAAACATGACATGCTATGATTATTTCAAATTGACCAAAGGTTTCTAGAAGAAAATTTGAAAAAAACCTATACAGCAAAAATTTCATTTTTATGAAACTAAAACTATGGGATATGTGATTTGTTTTTTCTGGCAAATTATTGACCACTGGGCCAAGTTCCCTTGAGAAACCACAGCAATTATGTACATAATTTTTTATGTGAATGCTCTAAGAAAAGAATCGTGCTTGTACATGCATTACTACCGCTGCGGTTCCCTCTGACTCTCAACACCGTTATCTTCTGAGTACCCGAGGGAAGATAAATAAGGATAGACAGCTGGCTTTATCTCTGGTTACCCTCCCCCTCACCAGTACACAGGAAGATCAAACAAAGAAGGGTTCTGAGGTTAGAACATAATACATGATGCTAAATGTATAAATTGCATGTATTTCAAAAATCAAATTATCACAATAATACAGTCTATATTTATTAAAACCCCAGCTTGATGTAAATTAAGAAATAAAAAACACAAACAAAAATGCTTTCCATTTAATTCACATGAAAAGAAAGACATCTGCTTCTTCCCTTGTCTTAAGCTAGTGAGGGTAACACTACCACATACACCTTAGAAATTAGACAAGTAAACCCACTCACAAATGAGTAACAATAGTTTCCTAAAGAGAGAGCCACATGTGCAGCCTATACTTGGTATTGATTGCTTCACCAGATAGGAGCTGCTCTCACCCTGTTCTACTAAACCAGCCGCTCATTAGCCAGGATGGATACATTACCTCTCTGGTAACTCACTCCTTCCTCCTATACCTGTCCCTCATCCTAGACCAACTAAGTTACTCTCTTTCCTTCTCTGGGAATGCTTTTCATTCATCAACTTAAACGTCACTTCTACCACAGCATCTTCCCCAATAGCCTAATTAAAAAACTACTCAGTTGTCTCACTGTACTGCTTAGAACATTTAACGCCTTCTATATTTTTGAGACAGAGTTATTGAACTATTATTGGCTTAAGACAACACTGACCTCCTGATTCTCCCAGGTCCATTGCTAAATGCTGATTACAAGTATGCTACACACCTGTCTGAAAGATTGATTTCATCTAGTTTTACAGTACTGGGGACCTAACCCAGTAGTCCATTTATGACAGACAAGCATGCTGCTACTGAGCTACACAACTCAATACCCCCACCCCCCAACAACTTTTTATGTCTTAAGACCCATGGGGATCAGGGACAATCGGGAGATATATAATATATAAAAGTGACTTGTGGATGGGCTGGGGAGATGACTTAGTGAGCAAAGTGCCTGTGCTGCAAGTGTGAAGATCTGAGTCTGACTCCTAGGAAGCCACGTAAAAAGCACGATTCTCTAAAAAGCACGATTCTCTAACATTAATCCGTAATCCCAATGCTCCAGTAGCAAGATGGCAGGTGGACACAGGAGAGCACCAGAAGCCTGAGGCCAGCCAGTCTGGCAGAGTAGAGGTAAATAATAAAGAAACCCTGCCTCAAAACAAGATGGAATGATACTGGATGTTGTCTTCTGACTTCCCACACATGCAGTGGCATGTGATTGTGCTTGAATCCACATTTATGCAACATACACACATACACACCCCACATTTTAAAGTGGATGAACAAATCAATTCTCAAGTAATCCTGTAAACTTAAGGTACTGAGCTCATTTAATAGAAGAGGAAACTGTTTTAGAAAAGCTAATGGTTGTCCATACAACCGTAACAACTAACAACCAATGGTGGAGCTGGAACTGAAACTCAGGCAAGACTTCTGTTCTTCTCATGGCAGCTAGCTTCATAATCTAGGTCAGGGTTTGTACTGTACAACTTCCATATATTTTATATAAGTAGACTATAATTACCATATATAAACAGAAGCAGGTTACAAAATGATCATAAATCTCATCAATGTTACATCATAAGCTACGGGTGCATAATACTTAGCAACTGGTGGGAAGGAGAACTCTCTCGATATTTTTGTTGTGAGCCTAACCTTTAATGGCTGAGCCATCTCTCTAGCCAGAGAACTCTAATAATACAATGAAAACATACTGTCAATAGGTAAAGTTCATGTAAAAACCTTTACAATTTGGGTTATAACTTTATAATGCAAAACAGGCAGTGCTGAGGAGAATGCTTGCAAGGAATAATGAGTTCTGTACATCACTTAATTTCAACTCTTTATCTTGTCCATTCATTCAAACTTCCTCAATATTTTTTGAATTCCTATTATGTTCCATGTAGTGCTCAAGTGTAGAGACAAAAGCCCAGGCATTGGGAAGTTTGGTATCAAGTCCAAACATTGTTTACAGGATAAGTGATATCCTGTCAGACAAGTATTCTGAAGAAAATTAATGTAGGCTAAAGGAACAGAAAGATACAGAATAGACTACTATTTGAGTGTAGGATGACCAAGGAAGGTCTCAATGAAGAGACAGCATTTGTGTAGAGATTTAAATGAAGGGAAAGAACCACTTAGACAACAGATGTGTTCTAAGAACAGTAAATCAAAGTGAGTGAGTGCAGGGGAGAAAGCTAGGATAGGAAGTAAGAAATGACTGCAATATCCTTGAAGGTTTGTATACTATAGTAAGGAATTTGAACTGTAAGAGAAGCCATAAATAGACTTTACATATGGACATGGGCTGAGGAAAGAGGGGCTGAGGAAAGGAGAAAGGGAGGACAAAACCACCTGCCCACACACTTATGGTCAGAAGAAGGCAACACTGGATGTACATAAAGAGACAAGTTCAGAAGGCTATTGTACATTAAACAAGAAATGGCTCTTGAGACAAAGACAGTACCGATGGATGCAGCAAAAAGTGATCACATTCAAACAGTATGAAGACAGAGCAATAGGAATTCTTGTATGTATTAGTGATAAAGTATGAGGGATGCTGTTTGGATCCTAAGTGTTGGCCAAAGTTCACATATCTTGGTCATGTTTCATGTGTGTTGGTTCCCAGCTCATGGTGTTACTGAGAGGGAGAAACTTTAAGAGGTCAGGCCCAGATGGAGCAAAGGTCACTGGGAAAGACCCTTGAAGACTGTACTAGAACATCCTCCCTCCCCACCCTACACTTTCTGGCTTCCACTCAGTGAGAAATTTTGCTCTTCAACACAGTCTCCATCATGATAGTCTGCCTTGCCACAGGCCTGAACTGACAGAGCCAAGTGATCAAGGACTAAAATCTTTAAAACCCCCCCCCCAAAAAAAAACTTTCTTCTTCTCAAGTTGATAGTTTCAGCTAAGACAGGGGGGTAAACAGGGATGTAAAGTATGGGCTCTATTTGGGGGACTTAAAAAAAATCAAGGGTCCTCTTGTCTATTTAAATGGGAAATGCCTATTAGATATCCAAACAGTCAATCAGATCTTTTTTCAGAGGAGAGAGGATATATACTTGTGAGTTACTAGCATATAGATAGNATTTGTAGCCATAGGCTTGAATAATTTGCCCAGATAGGAAATGAACATAGATAGTAGAGATGTGAGATTGAATATATTGGGACTACTCAACATTTTAATGCGACAAAGAATAGCATGACTTGGGAAAGAAATACTAGGAAAAATAACAGGTGTGGCACTTGAAGATTTCAAGCAGTGATAACATGAAATGCTACTGAAGGGCTCCTCAAGTTCTTGGGCATCCTTAGTAAGGTTAGCTGTCCCCTGGTACTGTATTACTTCCTTATGTTGGGACTACAGTTGCTCCTATAGAAATCCTTTCTAATTTTTAACTTCTTTGTGAGTGGGTTTGTTTTGTTTTTTTGAGACAGGATCTCATTTATCCCAGGCTGGCCTCAAACACACACACACTATGTAGCTGAGGAAATTCTTGAACTCCTGATCTTTGTGTATCTCCTTCCCAAATGCTGAGATTATCAGTATGTGGTATCATGCCTGGTTTTATGCAGTGCTGGGGACTGAACACAGGACTTCATGCATGTTAAACAAGCACTCTATCCCCTACTTTTAACTTTCATTGAANTGAAAACTATATAGCCAAGAANGTAGAGCAGTTATAAGCAGGTTTGGAAAAACACGAGGGCGGTCTCTATAACAATTAGAGTAAATAAGGCCTAGTGAATGGACTTTGTAACATATCTATCTCCATCTATGATCAAGAAGCAAGTTCTTAAATTAATTAGACTTTTACTTAGTGTGTGTTTGTGTGCATATGCCATGTCATATATGAGGAGGTCAGGGACAGTTTGTGGCAGTCAGTTTTCTTCTTTCACCATGTGAGATCTGGGGATCACACTCCCATAGTCAGACTTGGCAGCAAGCATCTTTACCCACTGAGCCATCTCACTGGCCCAAGCTTAAGTTCTTGATAACTGAACTCTAAAAATCCTGAAGTTAAAGACTAGACAATGATAGTAAATAAGAGGTCAATGTTTTAAAAAATTATATCCCAAAGGAAAAATAAACAAATGTCTAAAACTACCCACAAAACTTCTTTCAGTGGTTTTGGTAGATAAATGCTTGATTCTTCACAAAAGGGCAGAATATGACATAAACATAATAAGAACAAATGAGCTAAAAAGCTAAGAATTACCTGCAAGCACGAGGGTAATATTCAACACAATGAATATTCCACAAAATAAGCCAACTCTAAAAGTAGTCCATGCTGGCGCAGGCTGTGGACAGAAAACAGAATTTTGAGTAAAAGACAAGAATGCACGCTATAGTATAGTAACTTAGTAGTATGACCCTCAAAGTTCTATAGTGAAAGTATATTTTATTACCTTAACTTTTATAACTCGGAAGCAGAGGATCACTTACACTCCATCATCCTATAACTAGAATAGGGACACTATTGAGTTATTTTACAGAAATCTGAATTGTGGGGCTGAGGAAACACTCATCCAGTGAAGTGCTTGCTATGTCGGCATGAGGATGGCTCCCCAGCAACCACATACAAAGCCAGGCAGATCCTACATAAAAAGCTGGGTACAGTGCATGTTTGTAATCCCAGTGCCAGGCAGGCAAAGGCAGAAAGAGTCCTGGAGCTCGCTGGACAGTGAGCCGAGATAAACTGGTGAGCTTCTGGTTCAGTAAGAGACTCTGTCTCTAAAACAAGCTGGGAAGTGACTAAGGAACACACACACACACACACACACACACACACACACGGCGGGGGAGAAGGGAAGAGAGACAGAGACAGACAGACAGACAAAGAAAGAGAAATAGGAGTCATAAAATAATATGGTAATTTTAGGCTTCAGATTAATACACTGAAGTATGTTTCTTTGAGTGATTTAGAATGCAATTTAATTTTTATAAAATGTATTTATTTCTACATTTTTTAAGTCAGAAATACTCAAGTAGTGTTTACTTTCTGTACCATGAATAATGAGAGTCAATGGCAAAGACAAGAACACTTTCTGATAATACGTTATGCCCTTACACTGAAAAAACTTAAATGAAAAATTTTAAATATTTTATTCTTTTATTTACATATGAGTGTGTGTGTGTGAGTTTATGTGCACCACGTGTGTGTAGGCACCCACAGATGCCATATGACATCAGATCCACCTGAAACTGGAGTTAAGGAGGTTTTGAGTTTCCTGAGTTAGGTCCTGGGAGCCAAATTTGGGTCCTCTGCAAGAGCAATAAGTACTCCTAACTTCTGGGCCATCTCTCTAGCCTCTTAAATGAAACATTATAAGCTATGCTAGAATTATTAAGAGATGGGCATATTAAAATCTCCAGTGCAATGGACCTAATTATATTCTTTATTATAATTTTATATCTATTACTGACCTTAAATTATTTTTTTAAAGCAAATAGAAAATTCCTTAGATTTTAAATATAAAGGGATGAAGGGCAGATAGATAAACTTATAGCTTTTTTTTTTTTTTGATTTTTCAAGACAGGGTTTTTCTGTGTAGCCTTGGCTGTCCTGGAACTCACTCTGTAGACCAGGCTGGCCTCGAACTCACAGAGATCCGCCTGCCTCTGCCTCCCAAGTGCTGGGATTAAAGGCATGCACCACCACCACCACCACTGCCCAGCAAACTTATGGCTTTTTAACGTTGTGAAGTATGAGAGATTAGACTTAATTAAAACTCCCATTACTTGTCGCAAAAGGTATCTGTATTGTCAGTTTCCGAGTGAAAATATCTAGAAGGAAGATGGTAATTTATCTTTTCTTAAAAGCTACTTTAGTTTCAAAAATTTAGTTTCAAAAATTGCACAATACATTCTATTCATAAAAGANTGTTGGTCATATATTTAGAATGTTAAAAATAGCTGGTAAAGTGAACATATATGATAACTACCCTAGTCTTTAGACAGCATCCTACCCTGAAGTCCCTCCCTCTCTCTTCACACACCTTCCCTCCTCGCAGGATAACCATTTCCCTGTTTTCTGTAGGCCTGTCACCTCTAAATACATTTTTAAACACTTTAGGTTTCTTTTTTTATTAATTTTTCTCATTTTAAAGTTTTATTCTGATATAAATGGTGTAATAAACTATATACACTTAAAACACAAAATTTCTATGTTTGTTCTGATGCTTTTCAGTTTTTTCTCTTTATCTTTCAATTAGTTTGACTGTGATGAGTCTGTTTTTTTAAAAAATAGTTTTATTGAACACATCAACATACAATAAATTGTGCACATACTAGATTTAAAGTATTTAACTTGATAAGATCTTTATAAGATTTAGTATATATAGATATTTATGAAATCATAACCATAATGAAGACAGTCAAGACAGTATATTGAGCAAGGCATAGTGGTACACGTCTGTATTCCCAGCACTCCAGAGGTAAAGGCAGGGGCACCAGGTGTTCAAGGCCAGCCTTGGCTACATAGTGAGTTTGAGGTCAGCCTGGGTTATAGGAAACCTTGTCTCAAAAAACCAAGTAAAGGAAAGTGAACAAAAACAAATAATCTAACATATTCACTACTCCTAAGAGTTTCCTTATGCCCCTTTGTTGTCTTTCCTTCCTGCCCAAGCCTTCCAGCCCCGCTTACAGTTTGATTGGCAACCAACGCCTTGCTTTTTGTCATTGTTTACTGGTTTACATTTTCCAAAGTATTAAGTGCATAAAGTCAGATAGTATACACTTAAAAAAAACAAAAGAAAAAAGAAAAGAAAGGTGCCTTCTTCTCTTTCTTTTTACCTATGTGTGGCATGTATCAACAAATTATTTTTCAGGTTGAGAAGATACAGCACAATTGTTTATCCATTTACCTACTGATGGACACAGGCTGTTTCCAGTTTTAGGCTACTACAAATAAACTTGATATGAACATTTATATAGAAGTCTTCTTTGTGGACATATGCTTGCCTTTGTCTTAGATAAATACCTAGGAATATAAAAGCCAGTCATATGGGAGATATACATTTAAGTGTTTTGGAAACTCCCCAACCACATGCTAATGAATTATATCATTTATTCTACCAGCAGCATATGAGATGGGATTTGGGTCCTCCAATCATGGGTGTGGTCAATCTCTGAATTTTAGTTATGGTTACTGGTGGTATCTCTCTATGGTTTTAGTTTGCTTGTCTCGACAGGCCGCTGAAGTGGAGCACCTTCTCGTGCTCCCATTTTCCACTCAGACAGCTTTGATGAAGTTCAGGTTGTTTTCTCACTGCTAATCCTGGAGTTCTTCTATATGTTCTTAGTAAAATATGCCCTTACCAGACATGTTTTTAATAAATATTTTCTACTAGTTTAATACTCTTCATTCTCCTTAACAGGGTCTTTTGAAGATTTGTTTTTAACTTTGATGAAGTGCTTTTGATGTCATTTCTAAAAAGTCTTTGAGTCACCCAAAGTTGCTATGACTGTCTCCTATATTTTCTTCTAAAACTTCGTAGTTTTAGGTTTAACTTAGGTCCATGTTATATCTCGAAACACATGGTATAAAATACAAATAAAGGCTTGTGTTTTCTTTTTGTACAGAGAATACAACTGTCCAAGCTATTTGTTGAAAACGTTATTCTTCCTCTACTGGCTTGCTTTATGTCTATATTGAAAATTAGTTGTATATATATTTGTGTATTTTTAGATTCTATTCTGTTCCATTGAAGTGTTTGCCTATCTTGACTTTACCTTGATTACTGCAGCTTTTTTATATCATGTAGTGCTAATATTTTAACCTTCAATTTGTTTCAAAGATGTACTGGCTATTGCAAGTTTTTTGCATTTCCATGCATTTTACAACTAGCTTACCAATTTACACACACACACACACACACACACCACCACATCCTTACTGAGATTTTTTTAGATGGGTTATGCTATATATCTAAAATTAAGAAATGACTTCCTAGAAACACTGAGCTTACTTATATAATATACCTATAATTCAATATGCCTCTCACTTAAGTGATCGGTAGTTTATTTCAGCAATATTCTGTAATTTCCAATGTAAAAATCTTTCAGATCTTTTGCCAGGACTATTATTACACCTGTCTTATTTCTGTGGTATTATAACCAGCATTATTGGTAAAGTTTTGACTTTTAACTGTACTTGATGTGCAGACATACACTTGATTCTTTGTAAACTGGTGCTGTATTCTGCAAGCTTGCTAACTCCTTGATTAGCTTAGTAGCTATACAGATCATTGGATTTTCTACAGAGACCATCAATTTATTAATAACAAACAAGCAAACAAACAACAAAACCTCCAGCATTTTTATCTCTCTTTCTAATCTGAATACCTTCTATGTCTTTTTCTGATCTTATCACACTGGCTATAATCACCAGGAAAAGGTTCAATTACAGTCCTAAGACTGAATATACAACTTGTTCCTGGTCATGTAAAGGAAGTGTCAGTATTTTTCTGTTAACTATGACATCGTCTAATTTTTTTCAAACATGCCAGTTATTAAATTATAGTTCTTTATTATTAATTTCAATACACTGTGATCATAGAAAATACTCCATGATAAAAATTCTTTTAATTTATTGAGACATGTTTTATGTGACAGAAGATATCACCAAGTGCTATATAAATAGCATTTAATAAGCCCCTCCCCTCTTTTGCAGGGGGTATAACTGCTATTTTGGAAAAAGCTATATGGTAACCCAGTACAGCTGAACTTCTCATATCACGAACAACAACAAAAAACCTCATCTTACTTGATAAGGCAACTACCAAGAAGCAAGTGTAAGAACAACCAGGAGAGGGAGTTGAGGGGGAGCATTAAGAGTTAGGTGCAAGACATTGCAATTCATTAGGACATGAAGGCTCACATCTTATTTGTCTTTCTTTCTTTCCTTTCCCTGACATGGGTCTTATTATGTAACTTAGGCCTAAGGTTATTCTGCCTTAGCCTCCTAAGTACTGGATTAAAACATGTGCTGCCATGCCTGGATCCTAATATCAATTTTTTTTTTGTAATGAGAGTAACAATAATAGCAACTACTTACAAAATCTAGCTTAAAAAATTTTATGGTAATGACAACAGCCAACAACATTATTATGTTAATTATTAAATATGAAAAAGGAAACAAACCACTGGAAGCATATACTAACCTGAGCAGCTCCCAAAGGAGGGACACGTAATCGCTTCATAGCCTTTTGTCTGTCACCATCTTCAAGTTCATTGGTTACTACAGCCTAGAAAGATAAATTGTCAAGGTTTGATATAAGTTATTCTAAATAAAAGTGATACATAAACATACATATGTGTATAATGTTCTGATAGCCTCTTGATAAAAATACTGATAAAGCAAATGGAAAAGACCTTAAATAAGAGCATAGGTATTCTAAGCAATTTACAAAAGAAGGACAAAAATAGTGAATTATTTCTTTAAAACACATACAAACAATACTGAACATATATGGCAAGCAAGCAGAGGGGTTGTACCTCAGTCTCAGAAATGAGCTGGTTGATTTTCTTGCATGTATAAAATGGGGCCACCTCTACATGAGCCACTCGCCAATCTGCTCCACGAGATGTTTCCAGGATCTTGTCATGCTTTTTAAGGATTTTTCGAAACCCTGTAAAATTCAGATTCTACAGGAAGAAGAGAGAAACACAATTATCATTTCTATCATCATTAAAGAAGATTACAACAATGAAGCACTAGACACTGAGAGAGTTGACCGAGACAACACTGAGAACCCTGGGGAAGAGCAGAGCCTTCCTACAAGTATTCATTGCTAACAGGTTAAGGCTCTCCTGTCACTTCCTGGTTCTCAGATAGAATCCTACTAGGAACACAACTCTTGTTATTTTCTTTCCAAGTAAATTCATGAAAATTCTAAGCTCAGAACATTTTTATTTCCAACTTTCCACATATAACCATTTTAAAATAGGTTATTTGGCTGCTTTGGGCAGAAGAGTATTTTCAGAAAATGTTTATTTAGCATTTATCATGCACTGAATCCATTTAATTCTTTGCTGTTTGAGGACGGAAAAGAGTGCATTTTCACTCCTACAGGCATGTACACCTGTAAGAACAACGGACACTAATCTACTTCTCTTAACTCTGTTTTTCCTTTCATTCATCTCAGTTTAGGGATGGAATTATAAGAAGGAAGGGTCGGCAGAAAGAAGACAGAACCATTGCACAGCGCAGGTGACAATGGGTAGGAGCTTCACATTTCTTCAATTCCTAAAAAATCAAAATACTGTATTCTCCTATACTCTCAGATTCATTTGTTGTTTGCCCATCATCTGAAATGGCAGGAAAACACAGATTTGCAAGTCTAGATTAGATCTACCAACCCGAGGGTGTCTGCATTTGCTGATATGGTTTCTTGCTCCTTTGTTAGAATCTAATTCCTCATATCATAATGCACTATCTTAAACTCTTCTTGGGTACAGCATACAGCTCAACTTAGAAACAGGTGTGTGTGTGTGTGTGTGTGTGTGTGTGTGTGTGTGTATGTGTGTGTGTGTGTGTTTGCATGCAGTGTAGTGTGTGTTCATGCATGTGTGTGGATGCAGAGGTGGTCAGAAGCTGACTTTGGGTATCATATTCTACAGCTGTCCACTCTTTCTCTTTTTTCAGATAAGGTCTTCACTGAACCTAGAGCTCATCAATTTGGCCAGACTGACCCTAGACATCCTCTTGTCTTCCTCCTCAGACCTGGGACTATAGGCCAGTGTAGCCAAACCTGGCTTATTCACTTGGGTGCTAGGAATCTGAAGTCAGGTCATCCTTGCAGCTCTACAACAGAACTTTCAGAATTACTGCTGAGGCTGGAGAGATGGCTCAGCAGTTAAGAGCCTTGTTCTTGCAGAAGACCTGGGTTGGATTCCTAGCACCTACATGGTGGCTTACAACTGTCTGTAACTCCAGTTCTAGGGGATCCAGGGAGTGTTTTTGTGCTTGTTTTTTTTTTTGTTGTTTGTTTTAATAAATGTCCAACACAAAAGCTGCTAGAAATATGGATATCCTATTACTGTTTTTATTTTTATTTTNTATATATATGTCTGTGTAGCTATATGTCACACATGTACAGGTGCCTATGGAGACCAGAAGAGGACAACAGATCCCTGGAACTAGATTTAACTGGCTGTTGTGAGCCTACTGATGTGGCTACTAGGAAATGAACTCAGGCTCCATAGAAGAGCAACAAGTGCTCTTAACAATTTAGTTCCCTCTCCTACTCACAAGGTTAATACTTTAAAACCTCTGGAAAGCATTTTGTTTCTTTTAAATATTTAGTTATTAATATGAATTTTAAAAAATTAAAATATAAAGCTATGGAAAAGATGTCAAAAAGGGGCCGGGGTGTGTTGATAACCCTGGCACTGAGGAAGCTAAAGCAGGAGGATTTCAAGTTTAGTTCAGCCTTGTGTATAGAACAGAAACAAAGGAATTTATCAATTATTTCTCTTACATCATTACTTTTCTGCTGAATTATTTTTCAACTGGGTTCTTCTCTGAATGATAAAACATTAAATTAAAGAAAATTATGAAAGCGATGGAAAAAGTACACATATTAACAACTTAGATCATTGTAGATAGGGGATTTCTAGTACTTTGTATTTTAAAATTCCAACACTGCAGGGAAAACCCTTTTATTTATTATTTTGAGACAGTCTTAAAGCCTACACAAGCTGCTTTCAACTCTGTAGCTGAATATGATCTTGAAACTCCTGATTCTCTGGCCTCCACCTGCCTAGTGCTAGAATTACAGGCACGTGCTACCACCACACCTGGTTTTATGCAGATCTAACCCAGGGCTTCATGCATGCCAGGTAAGCACTCTACAAACTGCTGTATCACCAGTCACTACAGGTCAAACTTTTCTTGCATAACTTTTACTTTTTAGATGTTCTATCATCCTACAATGTGCTAACCATTCATTGTAAATTATAATCAGAGTACATCAGACTCAAAGATGTAAATGTTTATTATGGAACATAACCTGTTTATGAATGGTCTTTTATAGCATTAATTCTATAACATTAATTCTATAAACAAATTTATGACAAATTACAAATGAACAAATACTCTAATATAGGGCTAATGGACGTTCACATTTTTCATACTGGGTTTAAAGAATACTGAGTGATGTAACAGCCTAGATTTTTAGCCTTTACACATATCTAGCATGATCTAATTTCTTTTATTTTTTATATGATTACTCTATATCATATGAATAATAAAATTGGAGTTCTTTTAAAGGCGAGCTAAAAAGTTACTTCTTTTGTATTATTATGGTAAGCTTGCAAAAATGTTAGCTGTCCAGTTGCTTTTCTTCTGTTTTATTAATGTCTATTGCAGAAAGATCCAATGCTTTTCTGAAATTTAGGTATTTACTAGGAATATAAAGACTTACAGCACCAACATTTTGATAGACATTTATTTTTATTCACCACTGTAAGAGCTGCCTTCAAACAGGAAGCAAACTGCTGGATTCTGACAAAGGATACCCATAAGTACTGTATAAACTATTTTTTAACTAAGTAAATGTGTGTGGAGGCTTGAAACTGATGTTGGGTGTCTTCCTCACTTGCTATTTACTTTATATTACTGAGGCAGGCTGTCTTGCTGAGCCAAGAGCTCTCCGCTTCTGCTAGTCTGGCTAGCCATATTCTCTGGGAATTCCCATCTCCCTTCTGTATGTAGGAATTACAGGTGGCTGCCATGCCTGCCTGGCTTTTCTCTGGGCCCTGGGAACCTGAACTCTGGTGATCACATTGCCAGCTCCCAGCCCTATAAAAGTCTCTCTCTGTGTGTGTGTGTGTGTGTGTGTGTGTGTGTGTGTGTGTGTGTGTATGTGTGTGTGTAGCTTAAAAAACAAAAGCCTTGTTAATAGTTTTAATCCTTCGAATACATGGTTTTTGGCCAATAAAGACATCTAAATTCCAACAAGAACCCCAAGAATAAAGACAATGTCCCCTTTTGGGGACTCAGTGTAGATCAAGGTAATTCCACTTACTGGAGTTTACTTTAAAATATCATTCCCTAGGATAAGACTAAGCACCTGATAGTTCTGCAGCAGGATGAGGCTGAGGTAGAACTCGCTGAAGGCCAGCTTAAGGTCTTTAATATTCCTATGTTGGACACGCTCCTCATGGGACAGGTGGAAGACTGGCTTCCTGCGTTGTCGCAATGTAGTGACACCAATGCTTTCTTTCTGCGCATCCAGTGATGACTGAAGCTCATTCTGAAGTGTAGCAAACCTGCGTTGAGCCTCTGCCAGCTTCTCTGTAAGTAAAGAGCAATGTCCAATCAGGTTAAAGATATACATGCAAACAAAACACCCATACATGTAACGTTTTTTAAAAATCTAAAAATAATAAAATGTACTCATCTACTAATCTTGTATAAAAAGAAATGCTGAGTACTCTCAATTTTGAATCACTTTTGTTTTATCGAATTTTAAATTTTTCTTGATTATACTAATTTGCTAGAATTTCTAGGGAAAATATTACACATGATATGTAGAACTAGATAGGAGAAAACATTTTGGCACACCTATACATTCTACCTCATACTTTCCTCCCTGCAAAACTGTTACCATACCTATTTTCATAGATTAAAAAAAAGTACAGTCACTAAGAGTAAAAACATAAAACAGTACAACTATTATGAATTTGGAAAACAGTTAAATACAGAATTTACCATATGATCAGCAATACCCACCCTAGGTATATATCTAAGAGAACTGAACATAAGGTACCCACATAAAACGTTATGTACACATATAAACATGTCCTCATACCAGCCAAATGTCTATCAAGAAATGAATGGATAAACAAAAGGGAGTGTGCTGAATATACAAACAGATATACAAAATGGAGTATCAGCCATACAGAAGAATAAGTATCAATTTACNCTACAATGTGGATGAACCTTAAAGGTATGTTAAGTGAAAGAAGCCCACCTCAAATATGATATGACTCCACTTATATGAACTGTCCAGAATAGGGAAAACAACAGAGTCAGAAAGTAGATTAGCAGCTGGTAGTAGCTGAGGATGGACAATGTAGAGTGAATGCTAGTAGGAATAAGGAGTAGTGTGTCTTTGAGGAATGACAATGTTCTGGAATTAGATAAGGATGATTGTACAATATCATGACTATACTTAAAACTACATATTCTAAAAGAGTAAACACAGAGGTTACGGATATAACCCAGTCCATAAAGTGCTTGCCTGCATGCACGAGGCCCTCGGATCTATCCCAGCATCTAAATAAATAAATAATAAAATAATTTTTTTGTGTGTTATGTACCTTATTTTCAAAGAGCTATGTAAGATATATTTCTAGAGGCCCAGCAAAAGGGCTAGAGGCACTTTGCTGCAAAAGCCTGAGAGCCTCAGTCCAATCCCTAAGACCCACATCCTGAGAAGAACCAACACACACACACACACACACACACACACACACACACACACACACACACACACACACACACGCACACACACACACACACACGTTGTCCTCTGGCCTCCACAAACACACTGAGGCATACACACTAAATAAAATAATGTAATTTCAAAAAATGTTTAAAGAAATGTTCCTGGTTTCACAACTTCATACAAAATAGGTCTAGAATTAGAGTTTTANGTTCTGATTGCCGTGTTTCCCATTGTATCTCATCATTTCTCTAAAATAGGTGTTCCAAAACAGACTAAAACTAATATATTATGTGTTAAAAACTAGACTATTTCTAGATACACGTGTTTCTGATATACATATACAGTTTTACCTCAGTACAATAAGGACTGGTTCCACCCCAAATCCTCAAATGTTTCTTTAAGATAGAGTAATATTTCCATGTGACCTGCTCAAACCCCCATATTGTTTAAGTCATGCTTAGGTTCCTTATATTTATACAGACTTTTAAACTGTGAGTCACAATCAGATGGGGTTGTGTAGTTGAATATAGGGTCTTCAAAATATCTGGAAACAGTAAAAGCTTTCTGAACATGTAATGACCAAATTTAATTCAAAATCAAACAAGACATGAACCAGTAATTAGTTTCTAATAGTGATCATTCAGGGTGCTTTGTACAATTGCATTTAAGCCTTGATTGTGAACACATAAATCCACTTTGCACTGCACATGCCATCAAGACATGTGATGCCAATAAATGCTGACTGTATCACCTCAGCTCAGACTATTGTATATTATGAAATTTTTCTGTATATACAAGGTTTCCCACTCTTACAGAATCACAATTGTTTAATTACAGAAAAGACTTTCTGCATTTTTCTACCACCATTCCTCTAAGTATCATGTAAGTATCAAATCAGTGTATTTTTAGGTTGTATTGTTAGAATGTTTGATCCCAAAAGTTGCTGTTATCTCCTTCTTTCATAGAAACACAAGTGTGTGGCTGCGGCAAGTAAAGACAAAAGTCTTTTACTACTTCTTTATCACTGTTGATACATAAGTATGACTATCATTCTTTAAAATGTTATTTTTTGAAATTAAAATATAATTACATCATTTTCCCCTTTCCTTTATCCCTCCAACTTTTCCCATGCACTCCCCACTCTATCTCAAATTTATGACCTCTTATTTCAACAGTTAAAGAACTGTTGATACATCTACCTACCTACCTACCTAAATATATAAATACAACCTGCTTATCACAAACATTATTTCCTAAAGCTGGTGCTGTATGTGTATGTGAACATCATATTTAAAGTTTTATTTATTATTTTGTGTGCATGATTTATTAAAAGCTATATTAAAAGCTGTGCCCCAAATAGTAGCTCATTTTTAAACCCTTCCTTGAAACTTTTTGAAACTTTTACTAAACAGTTAACAAATGGAAGAACATAAAAAAGATTCAATAGAAGCATTTACAGTAAATATTTTAAAATGTTTAAGGTATTTAAATATCTTAAAATAACTTTCTCAACAATTTAAATGTAAGAGTTATAAGTGATCATCTGAAGTGTCTGGAGACAGAGTTTCAGAAATTTGTATCTTTAAATTTTGATTATAAAAAACTATGTTACTCTACACACTAAGAAGAGAAAGTGGACACAAAGTCCCACCCACAAACCCAGAAGCTATTTGCAATTGGTACTTGCTGGGAAAGGGAAAATGCGTTTTCTCCAATGGAGTGTCACTAGGTGTATCAACCACAGTCCAGGGCAGGCCCCATGCCCAGGACTAGGTAGCTAAAAACAAAACAAACTCTATGTTTTCTCCTGTGCTTTTTGTTTTGCTTTGTTTGGTTATTTTTGTCTTATTGGGTTTTGTTGTTGTTGTTGTTCAGTTTTTATTTTTGGTTTTTTTTTTCCTTTCTTTTTTTGAGAGAAAGAGAAAAAAATTTTGTTTATTTTTTGGATTTTTTTGAAACAGGGTCTCTGTGTGCAGTTCTGGTTATCCTTGAACTTGTTCTGTAGACCAGGTTGGCAGATTTCATAATTTTAAAATATCATCAAATAATTTTGTTTTGACATTAAGAAAAAATTTCTAACAATTTCTGAAATAACCCTTATGTAACTGCTGCCATTTTTTAATTACACATTTAATGAGAAACAAGCATTCTCATTATTGGCAATTATAAAGTCATTATAAATTGTCACTAGACAATTATAAACTATTGATCAGCTCTGAAAAATTTTAAAGTTGCTATTTCCTACAATATCAAAGAATCAGCAAGGATTCAATTACTTATATAAAAGTAAATAAGCACATCCATCCATCTCGCTATTATGAAAATTTGTATTTATCTTTAATAAATGGTGAAATGAAATAAAGTATAATTATTATTTTTACCAGTAAGTGTGTGATTTATAATCCTATTTTATATATCCTAAGTCAAGTAAAAATTTTGGGGGCAAAAAGGTATCATGAACGGAAAAAGTTTAAGCCCTGACTTATAATATTAATACAATGTAGACAGTTGTTGAAGTGTATTGTTTATAGAGAATGAGATGAAAAAGCATATGTACATATTCAGTATAAATACAATTTTTCCTTGGAACAAAAGCAGAGTGGGGGCTATGCTAAAAGTAGGTCTCTCTACACACACACACACACACACACACACACACACACACACACACACACACAATTTGCCATGGTAGGGATGGAACCTAGGGTTTCATACATGCTAGTCAAGTAAGAAGATTTGACTGAGCTATGCACTTTGCTCTTCTGACTTTTTCTTCTAAATATATTGGTTGAATTCATAGATGCAGATTCCATTGGTATGGAGAGTCAATTAAATTTTAAAATAACTGTAACTTACATTCCAAGATTACAATTTAGTATATGGAATTAGGAAGATTTATATTCAAATCTCTGCTATTAACTCATATGATTTTAACTGAGTTTATTTTTTCAACTCTTGTAAGCCTTTCATAGGTGAAAAAAGACAATAACAACTATCCTAAAAAGTACTTGTAAAAAATGGGAGGAGAAAATAAGTATTTATAAAGGTTAAGTGAAGAGTAAAAATGCCACGGGGCACAGCTAGCACTCAGTAAATAATGATGGTAATTAGACAATAACAATAAAAGGGATTAACTGTGACTTATCCTCTCAGAGTTCTCTCCTTCTCCACTGTGGAGACTGTCATACACACTGAAGTGTAGTATAGTATTTTTATATTCGTTGGTACTGCTGCTTCCTTCATGATTTACACAATTCTCTTTCTCAGAAGTTAGTTCTAATGGATGCTTCCAAGATTCATCTCTATCCTNAACTACCAATAATTTTATGTTTAATAATTTATTTTTTATGTCTATCTTATAAGTTTAAACTATATTNAAAACTACAATCAGGTTTCATTGCTCTTTCCAAATTAATTTAATCCATCTTTATAGTTCCATTTACCCGGGATCTGCTTTTAGATCCAAGAGATCACTCTCTCTCTCTCTAAAACCAACTCCATTCTCTCCCCGGAGGCCCAGAAAAACCTTTTCATTAGGGCATGTAGGAAGTAAGTCACTGAAGAAAGCACCTACATCTTTGAGGAGCTCTGAGTCTGCTCTCCACCGCAGAATAGGTAGTCATAAGAGATGTATCCATCATGGTTCACTGATTTCAGTGGCAACAAAAAGACCCTGGAACAGAAGGGCCAGATGGTAGCATTTAACCACCAAAACAAAGTGGGCGTGCTTATCATAAAAGGCAACCGGGTGAATCACTAACCAGAACGATTTAGCCCACAAGATTTTTAGGTGTGGTTTATTGATCAAGGTTTTTCTTAGGAATGAAACAAATGAACAAACTATTAAAATATTGCATGATCACTGTAAAGACTATACAGTCTTGTGGCAGACAGCTGATTTTAGTCAACTGAGATCGTTTCTAGACCTAGAGCTAATTCACAGACAATGAGACCCCTTACTGAAACACAGCAGGTTGCCCTCTCTTGCTACTCCCACAGGAATATATTGTAAATCTTTTCCCAACTCTTCCTCAAAGGGCCTAGTGGCCATCTTCTAGCGTGACTGTGGCTTTTGGAAAAGAAAACTTCCAGGCATTTCTAGAATTGCCAGGTACTGGCTTTTGTATTGGTTTTCTATTACTATATAACAAATCAGGACAAACTTAGTGGCATAAACAAACCAAACATGATATAGCTGGGTTCCCTGACAGTGTAGCTCTCAGGATCATCTAGAGTTTGGGATCCTCTTTCACAGTCATTGGGATGTAGCTGAATTTTGTTCTTTGTAGTTGTAAGTGCTGTGGGATGTCTTTCTGTACGCTGTAAACATGTTGTGTTGCTCTGACTGGTTGATAGATAAAGCTGTTTGGCCTATGGCAAGGCAGTTTAGAGGCAGGCGGGAAATCCAGGAGAGAGACAGGAAGAAGAAAGGCACAGGCAGAGGAGACGCCATCCCTCCGTCAAGCAGCATGTAATGGCACACAGGTAAAGCCACGGAACATGTGGAGACATATAGATTAATAGAAATGGGCTGAGTTTAGTTATAAAAGCTAGCTAGCAAGAAGCTTGAGCCATAGGCCATGGCCATATAGTTCGTAAATAATATAAGCCTCTGTGTGTTTACTTGGGTCTGAGTGGCTGTGGGACCAGGCAGGACACAGGAAAACTTCCAGCTACATGTAAGACTGAGGTCTCCATTTCTCTACTGAATGTCACTGGAGGGTCACTTTTAGCCCCTAGAGATCACTCTTATCTCTCTACATTTTCAAAGTCACTAAGGGAGAAACTGTTGTAAGACGAACTTCTAACCAGTCTTATTAATAAACACACAGAACAAGAAATAGGGGTGAAAATCTGACAGAGATCAGAGGAATTAGGAGCAAGCCACCACTAGCCTCACCTCACCAACGCTGTCGCTACTTCCAAGGAGCGAAGCGAAGCGAAGAGAGAGACTTCCTGTCTAACCCGGATTTTTATGCCTGTCCATTCTGCTAACTCATTTCCTATCCTCACCAAGCTACATCACTTCCTGTCTTGTCTGTATGGACCTTCAGAACTCTATGGCTGATGCTGGGACTAAAGGCGTGTGCCACCACCCCCTTCCGCTAGTTCCCACTGTGACCTTGGAGTCACAGAGAAACAAACGGACTAAGGGCGTGTGCTAACTTGCATGACTATTGTTTTACTACTAGTGGCTGGCTGCCCCGTTTTTCCTCCAATCCTCAGATAAATTTTATTGGGGAACACAGATAAAATATCACCACAAACTGTCACTTCAAGTCCTTCTTTACTTTGTATGTAGGGTTAGCTCAGTCCCTTTTAAGGACTCAACTAACTAGGTTAGTTAGTACCTGGGGTAAGTACCATTACTTAAAACCTGGGGTAAGTACCATTACTTAAAAACAATTGATTTGAAACCTTAATTATTAAAAAAAAACCCTTAATTATTCAAAACTCTTATAGCAGGAACTCTGTGCTTAAAGCTATCTTAGAATTATGCCTATGATAACAATGAACTGACACAAATTTCCTGAATCTCCAAACACTACTGTGATTTAACAATCAAACTAACTGTAGATGTTCAAATCATCAAGTACTTGTCCAGGTTTGGCTCACAGTAGACAGCTGGTCTATAGACTCATCCTATGACAACTTTCTCAGTTTTTAATAGTTCTATTAATCTATATGTCGCCACATGTTCAGTTCCAAAATGAGTAACTGGAATAGACATTAGGCTACAAGTAGGATTTCCATACTGATTGTGATCCAAAAGTAAGAACAATGTGGTACAGGGAGCTAAGCCTAAGTTCCTGTAACTTCCCAGTATCCCGATAAAACTCTAAAGGTGTCACCACCAGACAGCTGAAAGACAAATGGATGGTGATGCCTTAGTATGCATTTACTCCAATGAGCCTAACTAGCAATTACATTCTTATACAATTAAAAAATAATTCTTTAAAGCTACTATCTTAGTTTTTTTATTTCATTGCTTACCAGTTTTACAATGTTACTTTACTATCTCAATGATTCAATGTAAAGACTTTAATGATTTTTTTAAAATACAAGGGAAAAGTTACGTTGGGCCATCATAAACATTCAAGATAGTTACTCTTATTACATTATATGCAATTTTTATACTGCTTTCATTGGGTTCTGAATATTTGGAACTACACACCTCAAGTACTGAAAAGACCTAGAATGCTAGATCATGAACTAGAAATGTTTCTATCATAAAGGATCTCATCTTTTCCTTTAATATTTTTAATTGGATTTATTCAACCACCAATGTATTAATGTATCTTAACTGTTATAAAACAATGAGTTCCATTGTGACAATTTCATACATGAAATAACACCATCATGTTTAATCTGTTCTTCTTCCTCATCCCACCCTTCTTACTCCCTTCCATAGCCATAATGTCCCTCTTTCACTTTTGTACCCTCCCCTCCCCCTTAATTTCCATATGAATGAAAACATGCTATTTGTGAGTCTAAGTTGTTTTACTTAACATGTTAACCTTCAGTTCTACATATTTTCATGCAAGTTTACATGATTTCACTCTGCTTTATGGCTGAATGAAACTCCATTGTATTTGTGCATCATATTTTAATCTGCTGATGGACACCTAGGCTGACTCCCTAACTTAGTGACACAGTACCTCAATAAATATGGGTATGCAGGTATCATTGAGTAAGCTAGCTTGATTCATTTAGGTACATATTCAGAAATGTTATAGCTGTATCACATGGTAATACTAGTTTTAAGTTTTTCTGATAGGCCTCCATAACAATTTCCATAATGGCTAAGCATCCTCACGAACTTTCTTGTTTTCTTGATAATATTCTGAATGGAGTGAAATGCAATCTAAATGTATTTTGATTTCCATCTCACTGATGACTGAAGCTGCTGATCATTTTCCCCAGCAACTTTTGTACTTTCTCATTTGCTAATTGTGTGATCAGTTAACCTACCTTGTGATAGACTGAATGATTTGTTCTTGGGGTGTTTCACTTTTTGAGTACTTATGTATTCTGTTGGATGCACATCTGTGAAACATTCTCCCCCATTCTCAAGGTTGTCTTTTCACCCTGGTAATTGTTTTCTTTCTTGCATGAGCCTTGTGTGT
>LZPO01044924.1:0-37711 GCA_001675575.1 Neotoma lepida | reverse complement strand
TAAAATAGAGATCTAGTTAAAATCTTCTACACACAGATTGCCGTTTTCTGCACATCACTTGCTGAAGAGTCTTTTTCCCAATGTCTGTTTTACAGAGATTCACAAGATTATTTCTAGATCTTCAGGGCCATTTGTTTACATGGCTGTTTTGTGTTTGTACCACGCTGTTTTTGTTACACTGTGGCTGGATAGTAGTTTTGAGTCAGATACTGTGATACCTCTAACATTGCTGTTTTTGCTCAAATGGCTTTATCTACTGGGGTCTTTTGCGTTTCAGATGAATTATATGAGTTTTTTTTTCTATTAGAATTTTCATGGCATTACACTGGATCTGAAGATTGCTTTGGGAAGTATGACCATTTTAACAATATTAATTCTGCTAATTCATGAACATAGACAGTCCTTTCTATCTTCTAATGTTTCTTCAGTGTTTCAGAGTTTTTATGCCAGTTGTGTTCTCATATCCATATCCATTCCTCTCTCGCCCTTTGTGATTTCAGGTAATTATGAATGGGATTGTATTCCCAAGCTCTTGTTAAGTGATTTCACTATTGCATGTAGAATAGCTTCTCATTTTTTTAATGTTTTATTTTGTATCTTGCTACTTTACTATATTTATCAAATCAAGAAATTCTTCTGGTAGAGTCTTTACAGTCCTTCCAGTATAGGATTATATCATCTGCAAACAAGGACAGTTTGACTTCTTCCTTTTCTCTTTGCATCCCTTTTCCTTTCTCTTGCCTTAAAGGTCTGGCTAAGATTCTAAGCACTACACTGAGTAAGAGTGACAGGAGTAAACGCCCACCTCTCCTTTTAGAGGAAATGCTCTCAGTTTGCCCCTATATATTATATGGACTATGAAAGGGTCTGTCATAGTCTGCCTTCATTATGTCAAGGTATGATCCTTCTGTTGCTAGATTGTTTTATTCAGGGCTTTTATAATGAAGGGATATTGAATTTTATCACAGGATTTTTTTCTATATCTTTTGAAATGATCATGTGATTTTGGGCCCTTGATTCTATTTATATGTTATATTGCACTTATTGCATATATTGAAACATCCTTGCATTTCTGTAATAAAACTAACTTGATCATATATGATCTTTTTAAATGTATTGCTGAATTTGGCTTGCAAGTATTTTATTAAGGATGTTTGCATCTACGTTCATCTTGGAAATTGAGGTCCCTCATTTTTACAAGTCCTCTCTTTCAATTGTGAAAACCGTTTTCTATAAATATAAACAACTGCTCTTTTAAAATTAAACAAAACACATAGTAAAAAATAAGAAAGTAATTTACATCAGGTTTTCAAATGAAAACAGTTTCTTACTCTTAACAAACACAATCTTAAAAGGCCTGGGAATTAATCTGACTATTTTACAAGCAAGTGTATGTTGGTTTAGGAAGGTTATGGCGCATGCCCTTCATACCAGCATTCGAGAGGCAGAGGCAGGCGAATCTCTGCGTTCGAGGCCAGCCTGGTCTACAGAGCAAGTTCCAGGATGGCCAGGGCTACACAGAGAAACCCTGTGTTGAAAAACAAACAAACAAACAAACAAACAAACAAACCAAAAAAATTAAACAAAAACAAATAAATAAACTAAGGCTTAAAGATTCAAAATGTAATCAATTGATGGAATTAGCACTTTTATTATTTTATTTATCTTTGGTATTTTGGTGTGATTAGAAAGACACAAAATTGGGAAGTATTAAAATGTTTGGATCCAGAATATATATCACTTAAAGACTGACCGTTTTTAGGTATTAAGTAATCTGTGTGACCTTAGTTGATGAAGGTGAATTAATAGATAAGCTCAAGTAGGTGGCGTATACAACTATACCCAGCATTGGGAAGCCCTGTCAGGAGGATGGTGTCTGAGACTAGCTTGGGCTAAATAGTGAGATCTTCTCTCAACTCACTATGACTTAACTCACTATGACTTCTCTTAGGCGTGAGTGTCTGAGGACTGCAGTCTCTAAGACAATCTGCTGTGTAGAAAGCAGCTAAATAGGGAGGAAAGTGATACTGTCTACAAGGGCCAAATCCTACTTCTGCCAATCGTGTCTTCATATTACTCACCACTTCCTGATCTGGCAAAAATTCAGTCAGTGACTATCAATTTGTACCCCAATGGCCCTGCCAATACACACAGATAAGCTATTATCTCACAGCATCCAAAAAATTTAGCCAACCCAAAATAATTTTTGAAAATTGATCTACTCAAAGATATCACTTTTCAAGCTGAATCCTGCAACCCAATATGGGTCAAAACCAATTTAGGTTGGGTATGGTGGTACATTTTAATCCCAGCACTCAGGAGGCAGAGACAGTCCAATCTTGTGAGTTTGAGGCCAGCCTAATCTATATAGCACATTCTAGGCCAGTCAGAACTGCATAATGATTCCCTGTCTTAAAAAAAAAACAAAAACAACAATAAAACCCCACAATTTAGTGAACTACAATCAGCATTTAAAAATCAATCAAAAAAAGTATTTAAAAATAGATTAAAAGCAGACAAAATATTGTTTGTTTAAAAACATTTAAATCACTTAAACATTTGTATAATCATACTCATAGGTGCATAAGTACATATAAGATATGAAGGTTTAGCCAGGTGTAGTGGCACACATCTTTAATCCCTGCAGAGGCAGGTATATGTATCTCTGAGTTCAAGGCCAGCCTAGTCTACATAGCAAAAGAAAAATGCTACTAAACCTGATTTTGTATATTTTTCATTTAGAGCCTTAGACCTTATCTAACAGCATTTTATTAATGTAGATACACTCCTTCAAATGTTCTTACTTTTGTATCATGTTAACCAAAATCCCTGACAGAAGCAGGAAGGAAGATTTGTTCTAGCGCAAATATTCAGACTTGAGTCCAGCAGTGGAAAGGAATGGCAGAGCAATGTGAGGTGGAGGCTGTTCACATCACTGGGAAACAGGAAGTAGAGAAAGTAGGGCTACAACCAAGGGCCAAGTGAACCATTAAAAGTCCACCCACAGTGGCTTGTCTCTGCCATCCATGACCCATCTCCTGTAGGATCGACAGCTTCTCAAAACAGCACTACTGGCTCAGGAACCCAAGCTTTCCAGGGGCAGTTCAGACTGAGACCACAGCATCCTCTCCTAACAATTGCCCTTTCCTGTATACACTGCTGGCTCTTCCTTGGCCTTCTACCTCCTAACTGGAAATCACATTTGTCCTTGGGAAACTGCAATTCTTTCTGTACAATTTTCTCTTGAATATCTACCCATTTTCATGCTTTCAAACAATACTTCAATTTTGTCTCTGCCTTTGAAAGTTCATGTAATCTCTTAATAAAGATACTGTGTCTTTTTATAAACTCCTCTCTCTGTCTGGGAAGAAGCCCTAACATAAATGAAAAAAGAGGAAGCTATAGTTAAAGAACTTGCTTATTTTCTTTTAGTTTGAAAGGAATGATTTGCTAAGAACCCTGAACTGGTTAAAGGAAAGTTAAATCCATTTATTCAATTGCTCTCAGAGGAAATCATTACTGAAACAAGCTTCAGAGAACTGAATTTGAGCAGTGCTATGGAGAAAAATAAGGAATATTAACCGACAGTTGGGGAAGGTGTGACATAGATATGTATATCACAGGTCAACAGGAATAGGTGGCTGCTGCTTTTTTAAAATTATTTATTGTGTGTGGGGGGCTGGGGGGATGTGTCCTTGAGTGTATGTTCCATGTGGGTACCTGTACAAAGCAGAGGCTGACATTAGAATGTATTGCTCAATTGCTTCTCGCCTCATTTTTACTCATTTTCTCCCTTTCTGCCCCCCTCTGTATATGTGTGTGTGTGTTTGTACACAATGTGTATGTGCACACACATATCTGTAAGTGTGAATGCGGTCCCACAAATGCCATAGTATGAATATGGTAGACAGAGGACAACCTCAGGGGTCTGTCCTTGTCTTCTACCTTGTTAGAGATAGGCTCTCATATTTTCCCTACCCTTCCACACACACACACACACACACACACACAATGCATATGCAGGCTATCGAGCCTGTAAGCTTCCAGGGATTCTCCTGGCTCTTCAATTCCCCTGTAGGGGCACTAGGAAGAGAGACACACTCACTCTTGTGTACAGCTTTACACGGGTTCTAGGGATTTGAACCCAGATCCTCACGCTTAGGTGGCATTACTCAGTGAGCCATCTCCCTAGTCCTTCACCTTATTTTTTAATATAAACTTTATTATTAAAACACAGCACATTTTTTTTTATTTTTTTTTTTAGCCAGGGCCTATCTCAGAATCCAAGTTCGCATTTCAGCTAGACTAGCTGGCTAGCAAGCCCCCAAGATGTCTTGTCTCTACTCTTCAGTGCTGGGGTTACAGACGGCATCATCATGCTCAGCTTCTCTGTGGGTGCTGGGATCCGAACTCAGGTCCTCATGCATCCAAAGTGAGTACTTCACCATCTGAACTGTCTGCCTTCATTGTGATTTGTAAAGAAAGTGGTTAGATAATGAGCATANTTCTAAGAAAGGGTTAGGATTGTAAAGAATTCAAGAGTGATGGCAAGGATAGCTCAGTAGTCAGAAGCTTGCCTAGAAACTCAAGGCTCTAAATCTGATCTTAGCAAAGAAAGAGAAAAGTAATAAAACAAAATACCCTTCTAAAGTTTTGAAGACCTACTTAAGGGTGAATTTGTATCTGTTCTAAGTTGTTCTATTGTTATGTGAAGCAGTCCAGAAGGTTGGCACTAAGGTAGAAGCTGCATTGAGCTTTGCTAGGCGAGCACAATATAAAGCAATAAGGATAAAGGGATTGAAAGTACAGGGACAAAATGATTAAAATGAGTGATAAAAAGGCATCAATACTGGGTGTAACATGATTGACTGGACTAAAATGAAGATGTGAAGGAATTTGAGCTCTGTAAGATACAAAACAAATAAAAAAATAGGGGGCTAGAATAATGACTCAGTGGTTAAGAGCCCGTTTGCTCTTTCAGAGGATCAAGATTCAATCCCAATCCTAGTGGTTTTGTTTACTTGCTTGCTTTTAATGATTACACCAGTAGTAAGACTATTGGTATTTCCAAAGCCTTTGCCAAGAGAAGAGGGAAGTCCATTATTGATCATTACATCCAGTAGGTGATTCCAAGCATCAACGGGGCAAATTCAGCAATATCTGAGGGAATACACCTAAGGTTTATTCAGAGTCTGGATGAATCTCTCTGAATCTGAATCACTGTTGTGATTCTGTATTCACAAAATCATCTAATTATCAAGTAGGCTCCACAGGATTTATGGTGCCTAAGGCAATGCTCTAGGCAATCCATTACAAGGACATTGCTTCACTAATCTCTATTAAGTACATTAAAACACACATTTAAAACAAGATAGACATATAAAAATAGCAGTTAGTATTTTCTTTTCAAGCTTTTCATCAGTATTGTGCAGATGACACTCGTGAGACCAGTGCTTTAGAGAGATGCAGAGAATATTTTAGCCAATGAAAGGGCATAAAATTAGCCTAAGTGATAATCTGGAACTGGGGATTAAAACCTATAAAAAGATGAAATCAAATGTATAACTGAAGGTTTTAGAACTGTAAGGGAACCTAGGCAATAGCCATACATATAAAATGTAAACACTACGGTACCAGACACGTTCTTAATCCATATAAACAATGGCATTACTGCAGCATAAACAAGGAAAGTTAGCCTCAAAGGACACTGAGCAAGTCTGAAGGACATTGCAGAATGTCTTTTTTCTTTGTGACTACTCACCTGAATAAAATGTGTTGATTTTGGCAAGTTCCTTTTCACAGGTTTGGAAAAACTTTTCTTCAAACTTGGCAAAATATCTCTTAACTGTATCCTCATCTGTAACTGAAAAGGAAGAAAAAAAAACATTCAAATTTAAGGCAGAAGGCCAAGTGGGGAAAGTAGGGTAAAAATAGGACTACTTTCTTAGTCTTCAAAAAGCAAGCAGACGTCTGTATGTAAGTGCCTGGCAGTGAGAAGAGGCTAATCCAAACACACTGCTAGTATAGTAGAAGTTAGCATGTTGAAAAAAAGAAATGCTTCAGAACAGGGAGAAACTTCTGTAGACAGTTAATCAAAGAAGATTCAAGGTGCTGGCAGTTGAGCTGAGTAGAATTCACTTAATAAAAAGGGAAATTAAATATGTCAGAGAAGAAAAAATTACAACAGCGAAGGAATAAAAGACGTGAAACTGCAGCATGTCTCTGGAAAAAATAGGTTAGATTGTTTTATGTATAGACAAAGAAGGTGGTATGGACCGATGGGTGTAAATTAGATGGTCCACAGTGTCAGAAGCTTGCTAGGTACCATACTGACTCAAACAAGACACCTGTACATAAATAGCCTGTAAATAAATGGCAACTGACACCTTGAGGACAGGGTGGGGTGACTTCTGGAAATGCCCATTTGGTCACTTTTGTGTGTTAGTTGACTTGTCAGATCTTTCTGTTTTCTAGCAGGTATCATAAAGCTAGGTATTTTTAAAACACTGTGTGGACCAATGATATGTCTTTCTGTAGGCGAGATCTACTTTGTGAGTTTTGTGCTAGACCTACCAACTATTAAATATACTAGAAATGCAGAATAAAAGGAGCTTCTGGGGCTCCAAGAACATTTTTGTTTCCATGTGAGACTTGACTAGACTTCCCAAATCTTAACCAAAATATAGAAACATTCTATTTCTGGATCTAGGGTAACTTAACTTGAGATGTATAGAAAAAGAATAGGCTCCTTTCCATCCCCAAGATCCTCGACTCTTAGTGCAATCCCAGAAACCCTTAAATAGTCCACCTGTGTAAGAATAAATGAAATGGCATTTCCCTAAGAAATATGATACACACACAAATTCATAGCCCTAGAAATACTTTAAAGAGAGACAAAATGTTTAAAATAGTCTTTAAAAGCTTGTCAAATCTGACCAGTGAGCTGGCTCAGTGGGTGGAGGTGCTGGCCATCAAGCCTGATAATTCTTTCGATACAGTGGACAGAGAACAGACTTTTTCAAGTTGCCTACATGATAGCAAGTGTGCCCCCCATAAATAAATAAGTATAATAAAAGAACTTTTTAAAAAAGTTATCAAATCTATTCATTTAATTTGAACAACATAATTGTAAAACAAATTAATACTATTTTTTATTTGTAAAAATTTATTTCCATATATTCACTACTCTACTTCATATGTTTTAAGTCTAAGCATACAATGCAGAATGTTGTGTTGATTCTTCAGAAATACAGGGATGGCTACTTTATGTTTCTTGTGTAGAAGTAGCAATTAAGGTATAACAAAGGCTACAGCTACTCAAGGCCACTAAGGATTATTTTTTTCAAAGCATAAAGGAGGCCCCAGCGTTTTAAGGAAGTTGACCCTGAGTTAAGGAAACTCCATGGTAACAGAAGCTGTGCTTAAAATAGCATCTAGCTCTAGCTAATTGAAACCAAGAGCAAAGGAGATCTCCATTGTTTCCGTGACCCATGTGTCCCTCTTAGGGTCCTCCTTGTTTCCTAGCTTCTCTGGAGCTGTGGGTTGTAGTCTGATTATCCTTTGCTTTACATCTAGTTTCCGGTTATGGGGGCAATAGAGGGGAGGGCATGGGGGATGAGAACATGAGGGAACGGGATGGTCAAACTGGGGGAGGGATGGAGAGAGAGAGCAATGAAAGAGATATCTTGATAGAGGGAGGGAGACATTGTAGGGTTAGGGAGAAACCTGGTGCCAGGGAAATTCCTAAGAACCCACAAGAACAACCCCAGATTAGACTACTAGCAAGTGGAGAGGGTGACTGGCTTACCCTGGTAATCAGATTGGTGAATACCCTAACTGTCATCATAGAGCCTTCATCCAGTAATTGATGGAAGCAGATGCAGAGATCCACAACCAAGCACTAGGCCGAGTTCCAGAAGCCCAGTAGAAGAGAGGGAGGAAGGATTATATGAGCAAGGGGAGTCAAGATCATGATGGGGAAATCTACAGAGACCACTGAACCAAGTTCATAGGAATTCTCGAACCTTAGACCAACAGCTGTGGAACCTGCATGGGACCGGACTAGACCCTCTGCATATGGGAGATAGTTGTGTAGCTGGGTCTGTTTGATGAGCCCCTGGCAGTGTGATCAGGATCTATCCCTAGTATATGAGCTGGCTTTCTGGAGCCCATTACCTATGTTTGGACACCTTGCTCACCTCTGATGTAGGGGGGAGGGGCTTGGTCCTGCCTCAACTGAATGTACCAGGCTTTGCTGTCCCCTCATGGGAGGACTTACCCTTCTGGAGGAGGGGGTTGCGGGGGGAAGCCGGGGAGGGAGGGATTGGGAGGAGGGATAAGAGGGGGATCTGTGGTTGGTGTGTGAAATGAATAAAAAATTTTTTTAAAGAAAAGAAGAGCAATAAATTATTTTCCTACATTCTTCATTTTAATTTTATTTCCTATTGGTAAGAAAGAAATCCCCCAAAGCAAAAAGGGGCTTGGTTATATTTGTTTTGCTTCTCTACTAACATTAAGTAGCAAAGTCCAGCAATTTAGTTTAAATATAGCTTCTATTCTTAAAAATAATTTTAACACACATTAAGGTTTATATAGAAGTTATATATTAAAGAACATTAACTGTGTAAAATATTGCCGAGGACTTAGAAACAAAAACATCCATCTATGAATTAACTGTGAACATTCTACTTTCTTATTTCAAAGACTATTTCATCTAAAATACGAGCAGTCTGTTATCTCTATTCACATACAACACAACTGCCACAAACCTTAACAGAATACAGTAAGGTTACAGCAGCACAGCAGAGTACTACCTGAGGGGAGAGGAGAAACCATGAATGAGGACAGCAAGGGTGGCTGTGCAGAAAGTAATGAATGACAGACAGTGTTTTTGTCCTCTCAGATCTCCAAGACCTGGCCCATACAGGAACTACTAGAAACACACTACTGTAGAGGATTAGAAGACAACAGAGAGAACCGAGGTTCAAAATAGACCTGCACGTAAAAGAATGGATTCTACAGAGAAGTCTCTCTTAGACACTACATAAAGTACAGAAACCATAAATAAATAATTAACACGTCTACAAAATGAAATATCTCACTTTAAAAGATGCCTTAAGTGAAGTCAAAAGAGAAGCAAGAGATCGGAAAATTTATATGTGCAGCATTTAATAAAAGATTCATATTCAAAATTTATTTTTGGGCTGGCAAAATGGCTCAGCAAGTAAGAGCACTTGAGTTCAGATCCCCAGAACCCATACAAAATTTATCTTAGAAAATGTTTATAAGTAAATACTAAAATGATTTTTAATTTCTTAATTAAATGAGTCAATTAAAGCAATTCATAGAAAAATAACAAGTAGCCACGAAAAAGAAATTGAAAGGAGGCTTAACATCAAGATTTCAAATAAATTCAAGATTTAAAATATAAAATGAAATTTCAACATCAGACTGGGAGCAATTTTAAAATAGTGACATCATTTTGGCAATAAGGGTAAATCAACACTCTTACTCCCTGTCGATAGCTATGTAAATCTGCAGTCTTTCTAGGAAGACAGTTTGGCAGTAGTTATCAAAATGTTCAGTATGCTCAATCCCACACATAGGAAACACACTCTAAAGGAATCTGCACAAAATAATATATTTGTATGGATTTCATACATCGTTATTTTTGCTAATGAAAAGAAAACAAATGAGTCCAGTAGTTATACTATAGCAGTCATTTTTTTTAAAGTACACATGCTTTTTTTGTGGCACCTCCTAGAGGGTCAGCTGTGTCAAGAGAAAGCTCAATATCTCCTTCCTAGACAGTGGCCATCAGAAACTCACTGAAGGCGATGATGAAAACAAGCTTTGTACTGTCTATGAAAAGTGAATAGCCACAGAAGTAGCTGCTGATGTTCTGGGTGAAGAGGGGAAGAGTTGTGTGGTCCAGGTCAGTGGTGGGAACAACAAACACAGTTCTCCCATGAAGTAGGTGTCTTGACTCATGGCAGAGTGTGCTTATTGTTCAACCCAGGGCACTTTTGTAATAGACCAGGGAGAACTGAAAGGAAGAAGCACAAGTCTGTTTGTGGATGCCAATCTGAGTGGTTTTTTTTTTTCTTTTGTTGTTGTTTTTTGAGACAGGGTTCTCTGTGTAGCCCTGGCTGTCCTGGTTTTAAAAAGGGACAGGAGGATATTTCTGGACTGACAGATACAACTATGCTTTAGGGGATGGAGCCCCAAAGAGCCTGCAGAATGTGAAAACTTCTCAGTCTCTCTAAAGATGATGTCCTCCAATATGCTGTCTGAAAGCCCTTAAACAAAACAGGCAAGAAGTCCAAGACCAAGGCACCTGAGATTCATCGTCTTGTTTCTCCACGTGTCCTGAAACTCAAATTCAATGTATTGCTCTGAAGAAACAATGCACGAAAACAAAGAGGAGGCTGCAGAATGTGCTAAACTTTTGGCCAAGTGCATGAAGAATACCAAAGAAAAATGTCAGGAACAGATTGCCAAGAGACTTAAGTTGTGTCTTCTCTGAGAACTTCAAATTCTGAGTCCAGTCAAAAATAAATCTTTAAACTGGGCGGTGGTGGTGCACACCTTTAATCCCAGCACTCGGGAGGCAGAGGCAGGTGGATCTCTGTAGGTTCAAGGCCAGCCTGGAACATAATGGGTTNCAAGACAGCCAGGACTATAAAAAGAAACCCTGTTTCAAAAAACAAAAACAAAACAAAAAAGTCTTTAAGAGAACAAATAAATGATCAGACCTTAAAAATACACACACACACACACACACACACACACACACATCCTGGTGTGTATGAAAAACCTCCAAGACAGACAAATGGTTATGTCATTGTTGAATTCATACTGAGCGACAGGTGGAGGGAAGCTGGCTGGAGGAAGGAGGAGTCTGGGTGGGGACCTGAAGAGTAGATCTTGCCCTATCCCCTCTCCCATCCCCACTTTGGGTCTGCCATGAGGTGGAGCTGCTTTGCTCCAACACATGCTTTGCCATGACAGTCAGTCTCATATCAGGCTCAGCAAGGATTCATCCAACCTTGGACTGAAACTTGTAAAGCCGTGAGCTAAAACAAAGAATTATTTTCTTCTTTTAACTTGTTTCTTCCAGGCATTTACCATAGCAACAAAAACTCAACTAACACAAAGTTAATGAGACCTTAAACCAACTGGAATATTTTCGTGTGTTTTCCCCACTATGAGCTCCACAAGGGTCCTGAACTCATGGTCGTGCTGTCTTGTGCTTTGCTTCTAAGGCACACAGTTATATCCAGTCAAGACCAGTATTATTTTTCTNNTTTTTTAAAGTTATTAAAAAAATTTTAAATTGTGTGTATATGGGAGTGGGATACATGCATGAGAATGCAGGTGTCTGTGTCAAATCCCCCGGAGCTGGAGTTACAGGGCCACCTGGTGTGAGTGCTGGGAATTGAACTCAGGTCCTCTCCAAGAGCAGTACACACTCTTAATCGCTGAGCTAATTCATCAGCTCTAGGACTGATATTCTTACAAGAAGAAAAAAAAGACACCAGAAAACTCTCTCCTTCCCCCATCATACAGTGGAAAGGCCATGTTATAGACCATTTCTTGCAAACAAAGAAGAGAAGCTTCACCAGATTCCCACTCTTGGAGTATTTTATCATGAGCTTTGAGCCTTTGAAATGATGAGATAATAAATGTCTTATACCACCCAGCCTGTGACCTTCTGTAATAGCAGCCTGAGCAGACTAATAAAATGGGTCAAATGTTGTGGGATATTTGTACACTGTGTGAAGATATATTGCTGTGATTGGTTTAATAAAGACCTGAATGGCCAATAGCTAGGCAGGAGATACAGGCGGGACTTCTGGGTAGAGAGAGAGGAAGAGGAGATGAATTTAGGCGCCCAAGAGATACCAACAAGACACAGAGGGAGTTGGACATACATATTGAAAGAAAGATAAAAGGCCATGAGGCAAAACATAGATTAATATAAATGGGCTAATTTAAGTTATAAGAGCTAGTAGAACAAACCTAAGCTAAGACAAAACTTTCATAATTAATAATAAGTCTCTGTGTCATTATTTGGGAGCTGGCTGACAGGACAGAGAAAGGCAGCTACAATCAAACATGTTCTAAACTCAATAATTAGTCACAAAAAGACTAAGCTTAACTCAAAGAGAGCTAGCATGAAAAAAGCACAAATCTTGGTAAGGCATACCAACATCTTCTGCTGATTAGCATTAAAAGGAAAAAACTGAAGTGTACAAAAAAATTGAGAACTGATGAAGAATGACTCAGAGACTGTTGCTGTAGAGATCCCTCTGCTCTGGGTTAAGCAGTCAATTATGCTAACACAGACAGTCTGATTTTGTCGTTTTTACAACTGTCTTATACCTACTTCACACTTGTGGATGACAATTTCTCATCCAGCCTACCATACTCTTCAAGAGTACCAATCAAAGCAAACAACTACCACTGCGCAGAAATCACCATCAAGGCCTTTACAACCATTCTCAGGAATATTTTAATTTTATACCAAAGANGTCATTTAATCTTCTAATGCAGTATCTGGGTTAGACAGATCAACACCAAACCTCTCAAAACGCAATTTAAAGCTTCTATGAATTCCATTTCATTTCTGGTGTTTCATTAAAATTTTTATGATATTCTTCTATAAAGAATACTCCTAATTTCCAGATTTGTGAGAGATGCCTAAGCTAGGGACTATACCTCCTTTATTTTTATAAGTCCTATGTCAAACATATTCTCTTATACAATATATACTCCATACATTGTTTTTGAAATGTAAATGTTGAAATCATATTAATATGAGGACAATTTATTTTTGTGATGATTTATTAAAGTTAAAAGTCAACAACTAGCTGGGCAGTAGTAGTGCACACCTTTAATCCCAGCACTAGGTAGGCAGAGGCAGGCAGAACTCTGTGTTCAAGGTCAGCCTGGTCTACAGAGTGAGTTCCAGGACAGCCAGGGCTACACAGAGAAACCCTGTCTCAAAACAAACAAAACAAACAAACAAAACAAAAGGTCAACAATGGACAGAGGCTACATAAGCCTGAGGACTGGAGTTTGGATCCCCAGAGCCCAAGTGTAAGCTGGGTAAGTATGGCAACTGTTTACTATCACTGCACTTGGGAGACAGAAAAAGGGGATCTCTAGGGCAAGCTGGTTACCTAGGCTAGCTGGAATTATGGAGGACAACTTGTAGGAGTTGGTTCTCTCCTTGCATCATATGGGTTCCAAGAACCCAACTTGGGCCATCGGGGTTGGTCGGCAGTAAACATCTTTATCTGTTGAGCCATCTCACTCCCCAGCTGCTGTGATTTTTTTTTTAAGGTACTACTCTCAATGATAGAAAGTCTGCCTCCTAGGGTATATCTAGAGAACTTTGTGGTTGTCATAACTGACTTAACAGGGTACTACTAATCTAATGGGTACAGGCCAAGAATACTGCCAAAATGTCTTTCAATGCCCAGAGCAGCAATCCTTCCCTGCCCCTGCCCCTCCCAAATAATATCCCCAAATGTTAACAGTACAGGCTGAAAATCTCTGCTTCAAAGCAAAGAAGCTTTACTAAACTAGCAAAGGGGACTCAGGGTATTGTTTCCCAATGTTACATATAACAGTGCAATTCTGAGGAAATCTTCAGGTTCAGTACTCTGGGGAAACACTCCTTTTGGAGGCATTAACTTCAATGTCACCATGACTACCTCTCTGCACTTTCCAATGTATTCTACATGCAATGACTTCTTAGTTTCTCCTACTTATGAGAGAGCTTAAAAAATAAAATTCAATATGAGACTAGATCAAAAATAGGAGTATTTGGTATTACTGATTTCATGCTTTTAAGAAAACTAGTTGGCGTTTTTAAGAGTATGTGAAATTTATAAATGGGAATAACTAACTTGAAATTCTATTTTTTCCCAGATACTACATACATCCACAGATGGGAGGATAAATTATAAAAAGCATATTGCAAATAAGATTCCAAAGACAAAAATGTTACTCTGAAATCATTGGTATAGTAGAAATGGAATAGACTGGGAGTCATTCATTCAACAATACTAAGTCCCTCCTACACACCAAGCAATGTGGCGGGTATAGCAAGAGTGAGGAGCAGAATACATTAATTCTGCATTCAGAGATTACGGCCTACCTATGAAAAAGATGTCAATCAAATAATGACACAGAAGTATAAACATGAATATGGATTTTAAAGAAAAAGCAAAGGTGAAAAACAAACAAAAAACCCCAGTAGAGAGACCATGCAAGTCTAAAAGGCCTGGGAGAAGAGATGTAAGAGTCTCTAAAGACGGGTCCTTTGAGACGAAATCTGAAGGATAAGCAGTCACTCACTAGAGAAGCAGTAATGGTCCAAGCAGCAAGAACAGTATATAACAAAATGCTCAAGGAAGAAAGGGATAAAGTCAATGTGACAGGAGTTGGTGAGGAAGACAAGGGAACATGGTGACTTGTTGAAGCTAGGGGGCAAGCAAGGCCTGGCGGGTTAGGGACCCGGGAAGACTAGCCTTCCTTCTGAGACAATGAGTTATTGCAGAGGATACTAAGCAGAGGGCAATTATGAGCAGATATGCTTTCTAAGTGAGGGCTGGGGGGATCAACCAGGCACAGACAGAAAACACAAGTGACCATGGTAGCCTGGACTAGGGGGAGGACAAGAGATAGAGAGATCCAGATGATGGGTCTGGTGAGCTGGGGCTGAGGTGCAAGGTAAGGGCATGTTGTCAATGGACCTCTTCAACTGTTCCTTTTCTCAGTGTAGCCACACTGAATAAGTCCTTTCTCTGCTTTATGTTAAAAGAGAGCTCTAAGAGCTGCCTTCGAGCTAAAATCAATAGATTTTCATGACAGGTTTTGTTACCCATTGCCTGCATGAGTTTGATGATTCTTTACAGTCTCTCTTTAAAAACGAAGACATGTGAATAGGTAATATCAAAAATTCCCTCTTATCTTCAAATTTGATGGTCTATAATTAAAATGGCTAATTTGTACAAAATGATTCTGAATTGAGCCTGGCTTCTGTGGTCCTAAACAGGAGCATCTGATCCGAGTTTGTCTTTGAGGTTTTATCACAGAAAGTTTTAACCAAATGTGGTTTTACCACATTGTATTCTATCAAATTGGCAGAATATAGACCAAAAAGTCTTTTAATTCATGTTTGTGATATGTAACAGATAAATCTCATTTGTAGTAGCTCTAATACAATCTAAAGTATTAATTATGACAATGAATGTTTGCCTAATATCTGTTAAACAAAGAAATCTGACTTGAAAACACTGACAAATAAATTCAAATAGGACATCGTTCAAGATTATAATAACCTGGATAGTCTAGTGACTTTGAGAAGTGTTTTGCTCTTATAACCCCTCAAAGAATTCTAAATAACTATCTTACATATTTTTAAGTTAAGATAAAGGATTTTAACACACTTAAGTAGTTAAAACAATGTGTTGTGATTAAAATAACACTTTGAGAAAAGATATAATGGAATTCAAATGCCATCCCTTTGGTAGTAGTGATTTCATCCCTACTACCAAAATTCACTATTATTCACTTTAAAATACATAAATAAAAGGACTAGGGACAAAAGTCAGCAGTAGAATGCTTGCCAAGCAAGCCTAAGGCCTTGGGTTCAGTACTCAGGAATGCACAAAAACCTAAAGTACCTGTCAAACACATGAAAACAAGATCTTTGCGGGCCGGTGGTGACACACACCTTTAATCCCAGCGCTCAGGAGACAGAAGCAGGTGGATCTCTGAGTTGGAGGCTAGCCNGGTCTACAGAGTGAGTTCCAGGACAGCAGCTAGGGCCACACAGAGAAACGCTGTCTCAAAATAAACAAACAAACAAACAAACAAAACCAAAACACAAGATCTTTAAGAGTGGGTACATTTATATCAGTATGTTTTCTTCTTGAACTTGTATTTCCATTTTATTTAGACTACAAAATTTACGTTTAAGTCATTTACTGATCGCAGTACTGTATTTCCTGGGGATTAAATATTCATAAGAATTAAAATTTAAATACCAAAACTTTTCTAACTATCATGCTTTAAATATTAATATTTCTCCTGCATTGAGATATCATTACAATTATTAGAATGCACTATATCAAAACATTAATATTTACAAATATTAAATATAAAGTGGCATCATTGAAGATTTGAAAATAAATTTCATATTTAAAGAGATGGAGCTTCTCCTCCCAACTAATTCATATTTCCTTTGATAAATGTTATACTGTTACTAGAAAGATATATTACTTGCAAGAATAATGGATATTAAATTGCCAACACATTATGACTAGTGTGGAAGAAGATCATCTATCCCATTTTAGAAATCTTATCCATGTGAGAAGCTTTGTACATACAAATGATTAGTATATACATGCAAATAATTACAACAGGTACATCCTTGTCCCCTAAAATGTTGATTATGTGCCAGGCACTAACCTGCTGATTAAGGACATAGTGACCAAGAAAACAAACTCAGTCCTTGTACTTTGAGAGAAAACAGACACTAAGTAAGTTATCAGAAGAGCCATGTAGTAATGACAAGGAAAGCACAGACTGTGAGGACACATGCCAACAGGCACTAATCCACTAGGAAGAGTTCAAGCAAGCCATGTAGAGGAAGTGACATTGCAGTTGAGGTATGAAGGAGAAGCTGAAGGATGCGGGTAGGGAGAAGTAAGAGAAATGAGACCAGGGCAGGCTAATAATATAATCTGAACCCTTTTTAGCGGTCATTATGAATAATAAAAGGTAAAGAGACTGAGCTTTGCATTTCAGGGTCATAAAGGGACTCAATTGAGGAACCCTCACAGTACAGAACACCTGGTGCTTTGCCTACCAAAAATTCAAATGTTGACGCTCTAACCCCCAATATATTATTCAGAAGTGGGGCCTTTAGAATGAATAGGATTCAGATAAGATCAAAAAGATGGAACNAAAAAAAAAGAGGAAAAACCAGATCACTCTCTGCTAGCACAAATCAAGGACATGCCATATGACGACACAACCAGGCAGAGAGACTTCAACTAGAACCTGGCCATTTCTGGCATCCTGATCTTGGACTTCCAGCCTCCAAAACTACGACAAATAAATGACTGTTGTTTAAGCTAGCGAGTCCATGATCATTTGTTTCAGTAGTCTGAGATAAGCTGCCATCTCATTAAATGTGTAACTAAGAAAAAGCAAGGGAAATTTTCAAGAGCCAAAAACAAGGAGACAAAACTCTGTTAAGTTTACTGAGTACTGAAACAAAGGCTAAACACCAAAGGTGACTAGAGACATGCTGACTGATGAAACAACAAAACTATCCAAATTAAATATTTACATATAAATAGTCATTAGCTCAAAATCCCAAATAATCATTTGACTTCAAACACAGGTATAGATATGTTTTGCTGTAGATGACCTGATGTGCTTTCTCCNAAGGTGCTTCATGGACCACACTGCAAGGGAACACCAAGTGGAGATGTTTTTTCTTTCTTGCTGCTCACATTAATTTGCTCCTTCCATTCTATATGCTATCATGTTTACCCTTCAGTAAATCCTCATTTTACTTGGCATTCAACTTGTTTACAATGAAAGAACACACGTTATTGACACACTTGAATATACATAAGCCTTGAATCCATGGAGAAGAGTTGATGTCTACCTCTGTGTTTAGTCTGTGTCATCAAGTGAATCAGTTTGTGTGTAGGGAAGTTCAAACTAAAAGTCTATGTTTAGGCAACTTATGCCAAAGGCGATATAAACCCTGGCTCCAGATTCTTTNGAGGAGACTGATGTGAACATATATTTATATTTGATAAGGCCTAAAACAGACCATAGTTGTTCCAATCAAGATTACCCTTAATTTGAGTCTAAAGGTACTTAACCCAACTTTTACTTTGTCAATCTCAAGTTAATGAAATGCAAAACAGGAGGGTTGCAACCCCTCTCTCTATGTATGAAGGGCTGAAACTTCTCACCTTCACTGGCTCTTTCATAAGAAAATCAGATCTTCTGCTTATTATTTAGGAAGCATCAGAGTAAGAAAATGGGTAAGATAGAAAGCATTAATAAGATTTCTAGAAAGCAGAATAGTTCTTTAGAAAAAGATAAAACCTATGCCAATGAGTTTCCAAAAACAAATAGACACACAAAATCAAAGATACCTCCAAAATGTACTCTTAACCAGAGATTCCCAGATGGACTGTAAGGAACTTTTCTGAAACTAGATGTAAAACATTGTATACCCCGAAGANTGTCTATATTTTTCTTGAAATATTTAAAAATCATTCATTTACTCCAGAAAGTTAAGCCCCACTGCTTCAGCATGCTGAAATCTCCAAGAGGAGAAGTAGCATCGATTCACTGGCCCGACATGGCCCGACATGCCTGGAACAAGTACCAGCAGACCAGAGGGAGCACACTCAGCTCACTGCTCAGTGGTAGAGAAGTGCACTCTCCTGAGCTTATGGACATCTTCAGTCACAAAACTTTATGAGGACATCCTTAATCCCAGCACCTGAGAGGCAGCGGCAGTCGATCTCTTTGAATTCAAGGCTAGCTTGGTCTAAAGAGCGAGTTCTGGGCCAGCTAGTGTTACATAGAACTTCTCTCAAAAAAAGTTAAACACGTGCTTAACAAATGACCAAGCAATCCCATTCCTGAGTATCTAGGAAAATAAAATTAATTCATGTAAACACACAAATGTCTAAAGTGGCCTTATTCACAACCACCAGAAACTCGAAAACAACCCAAATATCCTTCAGCAGGTAACTAGCTCACAATGGGACACTAACAATAAAAAGAGAGGAGTTACTGGTATAAGCTCACACACAAACCCCAAAGGAACTAAGCTGTACAAAAGGTGAAAGAATCAAAGAGTTATATATTGTAGTCTTCCGCTCAGATGTTCTTCTCCAAAGACAAAACTGCAGTGATGAAAAACCTCAGTGGGTGATGGGATTTTGCACAGCTTTGTGCGAGTACAAAGGGGTAACTCAAAGAACTTCTGCATCTTGATTGTGGAAATAGTAGCACTCACTTCTACATATGTTAAAACCCATAAACTATAAGAAATAAAAGCTTAATTCTATTGTATGTTTACTTAAAAATATAAAAACCTTAAAAGTCAAGCAATTACAAATATCAATGTATGTGACTATTATTTCAAGATTCTATTTCCTCACCCCCCAAAAGGGTGTGGATGAAACAAAAAGGGGAAAGTTAGTTTAAGTCAAATAAATGGCTTTACAAAGTGCCTTATAAGACATAGATAAATCAAATATTCCTGTCTTACCAGCTGACAGGTGTATTAAGTAACTCCAATGTTTACTGCTTATTGCCTTAACACATACAATGCCTTATTATCTCCTCTTTGCTCTCCAGCCCATTACCTACAGGAGGCTCAGATGTCTCACAGCGTTCTTAAGGTTTTCATATTCTGTTCCCATTATGTTTGTGTTTGGTTCCTATAAAGTCACTGAAGGAAAGTGCTTCCCCATCACTAGTGGGTCTCTCCCAAAGCTTTAAACCCTTAACTTAGGATTCCTTTATTTCTCAACATTAAGACTCATGCTAGGGTCCTGCAGGCAGAAAAGGACAGATGCTTTCCCACCAGAATTGTTTCAGGTCTTCAATGTGTCCTGTTCCCCACCCCAGATCCTGGTATATGTTTTTCTTCATCATGAAAAACTTCCCAGCTACCTCCAGCTAATTCATCCTACAAATTCAGGTAAAACACAAATGCCTTAAGGCAACATTCTCTGACTCTCATACATTATATGAAATTCTGTCATTTTCAGTTAACACTCTGTTTCTAAGCCAAGCATACTTTAAACCAGCCCTCAGGAGGCAGAGGCAAGTGGATCTCCATATATTCGAGGCCAGCCTAGTCGACCAAGTTCTAGGACAAACAGGACTACCATGAGAAACCCTATCTCAAAAAACAACAAAAATCCACTCTCCTTCTCCTTCACAGAATGGTGCATTTAAAAGTCCCTGTTGAGCCCAGAGAGATAACCCATGCAAGCCTGACAGTCGGAGTTCATGCCTGGAACACACATCAAAATACAAGGATAAACCAATTCCACAAAGTTGTCCTCTGATCACATGTGTGTCATCATGACACAGACAGGACCCCCGCTCCGACATAATGCATACACACAGTAATTTTAAAATCTGACCTTAAGCCCAGGTGTGGTGTTATATGCCTGGGAAACTAGCACTAAGGAGCAGAGGCAGAAGTTTACAAGTTTGAATCTAGCCTGATATCCATAGTGAGTTTCAAGCAGACCTGGGATATAGTGAGACCCCTATCTCAAAGAAAGAAAAAAAAAAGCCCATCAGGTTTTGGGCTCTATGAAGACAGGGCAAATGTCTGTGTTGTCCATTTCCAGATCCCTGGTGTCTCCTGTGGTAGGAACACTCATGACTGGCTACTATATAACTGGCAAAGCAATAAGTTCTGGGGAAGTGAAAATAAAGCCATGTAACCATATCCATCCTGGAAATAACTAAGAATTTCATGTAAAGGATGGGAATTGCAACTAGATGACCTTTATAGTCCTTTGTAATATTTTTATTATAATAAAGACTTTAACATTTCAAATACTTAATATTCAATAGGGGTATATAACAAAACTTTTAAACAAAATCTATCACTTATTCTTATTTAAAAATATGTTTTTAAAACTGTAGTGCTTCAGTTATTAAAAACATTAATTATGGGGGGGGTGGAGAAATGGCTCAGCAGTTAAGAGCACTGACTGCTCTTCCAGAGGACCCAGGTTCAATACCTAGCACACATGGCAGCTCACAACTGTCTGTAACTCCAAGATCTGACACCCTCACACAGACATATATGTAGGCAAATAATTTTATTTGTGCCAATGCACATAAAATAAAATTCTAAAAAGCATTAATTATATTGTAAATGAAGGAAATGAATTCAAGTTAAGAGAATGCTACACTAATCAGATGTCACCATTAGATCTAGCTATAAAATATTAAATGTAGTGATCATACACAAATCAGTCATTCCCTACATGTTAAGGTTTTGGTCAGTGACTGACCACATAACACCACAGTAGACCCTGATGATTATAATGAAGCTGAAAAGCTGTCAGTTAGTGACAATGGAACTAACAGAACATCCTAATACAGCATATTATTTATGTTTGTGGTAGTGTTGGTGTAAACAGACTGCCTATATTCCATGTGAAGGTACAAGACACAATCATACACAGTATAACTGATGACAATCTGTAAATGTTACTACTGGTTTATGTATTTATTTCATTATACCTTTTCTCATTATGAGTGTACTCCTACCTATAAAAGCTTACTGTAACACAGTAAGCCATGCTGTGCCACCAGCAGCCTTACAAATCTTGTATTTACCCCACTTCCCGGTGTTCTATGTACCTCTGTGAGTAGACATTGAGTGCATGTGTCACGTGGTATCAGTTAACCTCAGGGGTCAGTCCTTCCCTTTGTCTTCTACCTCTGTTTGAGACAGGATCTCCTGTTGTTCCAGGTATTCTACTGTCTCTGCTTTCCATCTCACCTGCCACAGGAACACTGGAATTATAGGCACACAATGACTGCATCCAACTTTACATGAGTTCTGGGGATATAAACTCAGGTCCCCACATTTGCATGGCAGTGCTTTACCCACCGAGCCATCAAGTTGTTTCATTTTATCAAGAGACTGCATCAGTAACTGACCTATAGCATCTTGGTTTGTGTAAGTACTCTTATAATACATTCACACAATGAGATCATCTAAAGACACATTTCTCAGAAGTATTTCTGCTATCAAAAGACACATACATGACTAGACACGGTGTAGTGGCATATGTCTTTAGTTCCAACACTAGGAGGCAGAAGCAGGTGGGACTCTTTGAATTGGAGTGAAACCTTGTCTAACAGAGAGAGAGAAACAGAGAGAGAAAGAGCTAAAGAGAGGACTATACTTTTATGTTGTGGTGTAGTGGCACTGTTTAATAAAGGTACTTAAAACATACTTGAAGGAGCTGGAAAGATGGCTCAGCAGTTGAGAGTACTCATTGATCTTGCAGAAGACGTGGGCTCAATTCCCAGCACCCACATGTCAGATCATAATCATCTGTAACTCCAGTCCCAGGGGATCTGATGCCCTCTTCTGAACTCCCTGTGCACCAAGTATGCAAGTGGTGTATATACATAAATGCAGGCAAAAACACACACAAAAATAAATTTTAAAGAAGTTTAAGGTCACACTATGTAGCCTTGGCTAACCAGGACCTCACTATGTGGACCAGGCTAGCCTCATATAGATCCAAAATAATAAATAAATCTTTAAAAAAGCATACTTGAAATAAAATTCTGAACAATACTTAATTAAAAATTCAAAAGGATTTGACTCCCACTTATACTACATTGATTTATTAAACTCAGAACTATTATAGTTAAAAAAAAAGGAAAAGGATCAAGCTCAGTCTTGTCTTCCCAAATGAATTAACAGATGTGTCTGGTTTTGTTTGGGATACATGCTACTTGATGGAATTGTTTAGTTAATATTTTATTTCTTATGAAATCTGGTGTTAATTGGAAATCAATTTTTCTTAAGTCTAAACAAGTTAAATGTCTAGAGAGAATCATAATGCAATACTTCAATCTGTCTAAAACTATTTTAAAAACACTATTTAATCGGTTTTCAAATAGACTTGAACCATTAAATACAGAACAGACACAGTCTGTCTGACAATATGTATTTCGGAACTAAAGTGTGTTTCTGCACTCTAAAAGGCATTACTGAGAAAAGCCACAATGTTCTCATGAGTAGTCAAGGTAACTAGCTCATTCTACTTGAATTAGGGTCACTTCCTGGTCACAAAATAACTTCTTTATTGCTAAGATGATGGACCCATGCCACATTTCACAGTTCTGACCACTCGTAGTTCTTTTGTTGTTGTTGTTTTTCGAGACAGGATTTCTTGGTGTAGCTTTNAATTCTGTCCTGGAACTCGCTCTGTAGACCAGGCTGGCCTCAAACTCACCGAGATCCGCTTGCCTCTGCCTCCTGAGTGCTGGGATTAAAGGCATGCGCCTGGCCCCACTCATAGTTCTTGACCATACCCCTCTGCATATTCATTTCTACAATACCAAAACTCATGGTAGGTGCTTCCTACTGAAGCCTACCAACTAATATGATGATTTCAGAATCCTAATCTCTAGGCCAGCATTTATTGGTTCCCAGACTAGTAAGTCATACTGATCACTGGTCACTGTATCTCATCTGCACCTCGAGTTTAAGAAAAATAAAAAAGGGAAGTTTCTGATTAATAACAACTGAATGGTGTTTGCAGCATTTGTATCATACTAGACCCTATCCATTCACTATACTTCTCTGAGTTGTCCTATATGCAAGTGCATGTTTTTAATGTCTGTCTTCTGTGCTGTTCCTGTAAGGTTGCTAATTAAAATACATTAACAAAATAATTTAAGTGTGTTTATGATTTTTAACAAGAATCCTGAGATGCCTTAAAAGTCATTCTTTGAAGAAACAATGGGCTCGAAATGAAGTGTCCAGTCGGTATTTCTAGGTTTCTAGTTTACAAGCTTTCTTGTGGGATCCTTATCCAGAATCACCCACAGTCACTGGTTCTTTTGTTGTGGGGCTACTGTGAGGCGGTTCACACTAGCAGAAAGGCTCCACAGTCACTGTATCTAATGCACAGCTCTGCTTCAAGGCCTTGAACAAGATAAATAAATAAAACAAGTGAATAAAGTCAATTTGTTTAGTTCTTTGATCTCCTTCCAAAGCTGATTGAAGACAGATAGCATTGCAGCCTTTCTACTCATATTATACTTGGTTTCCTTTTCATATACTAGTTCTCAGAAAATCTCCATTGTCACATTTTAGTGTTTTTAGATAAGCTTATATTTATTTCTCTTTGGTATAACTCTTGGTGACAAATCTGAAACTGTAAACTTGACAGACTAAAAACAGATGCAGGTAGACTCAGAGAGAACCTACAGTCTTCTCCATCTTTGTGGAAATAAGGGTAAAATAAGAATTACAGGTCTGGAGAGATGGCTCAGAGGTTAAGAGAACTGGCTGCTCTTCCAGAGGTCCTGAGTTTAATTCCCAGCAACCACGTGGTGGCTCACAACCATCTATAAAGAGATCTGGTGCCTTCTTCTGGTGTGCAAGGACACATGGAGGCAGTAATGTTGTATACATAATAAATAAAGAATTATATTATCAGAACGAAAGAAAGGGGGAAGGGAAAGGCTAGAGAGATGGTTAACAGCACTTGCTGCTTTTGCAGAGGACCTGAGTTTGGTTCACAGCACCCACTTTGAATGGCTCACAACTACCTGTTCCTTTAGTTACAGGGAATCTGACACCCTCTTCTGGCCTCCTCAGGCACCTGGACTCACATGTACATAACCTTTCAATACACCAATATCGATCCTTTAAAAAATAAGTCTTAAAAAAAAAACCAGAAAGGATTGATGAGCACTAATGATCACACAGAATATGCACAAAGAGATTTTCAATCATGTAATGCAAGATTACCAGAGAGCAAATGTCTCAAGACACAAGCTGTTTCTCCTAGCAAATGTGTTACAAAAAGGAACATGATGAAGAATTTAAAACTTCAGATGGCTTCAACCATCCATGGCTTAATTGACACAGGACAGAGAACTTCTGGACAGAGATGAAGACATGTAAGACAAAGAAAAGGAGACATATTTTATGTTATGTTACCTAATGTCTTAACTAAATGGAAACAGATTCTGAGCTTTTGAAGAACAAAGCAAAAGGGAGGATCTGCTTCAGAAACAGACTCTTACAGGGAAGACAGCAACTAAGTAGAGTAGACTAGAAAGAGTTCTGTTGATGCTATAAGATGTCCTTCTTGTCAAAGTGGTCCTAGCGTGATAACTGAAGATCAATTCTAAAATGCCTAACTAATTAACAAGAGTTTTAAATATAAAAAAATCAGTAAAAGGTTAAATTTCAAAGTTCTAGTTATAGTATTAACTAGCATAGTATTAGTTTTAGTACAATACAGTTAATTTAGAATTTTACCAAGAGTCTCAATAATGCATGATAAATTATATCCTGTTTCTACAGGTTAACTCCTTAAAAATATTCCTAGCTAGGCGGTGGTGGCACACATCTTTGATCCCAGCACTTAAGAGGCAGAGGCAGACAGATCTCTGCGAGTTCAAGGCCAGCCTGGTCTACAGAGTGAGTTCCAGGATAGGCTCTAAAGCTACACAGAGAAACCTGTCTNGAAAAACCAAAAATTAAAATAAAATAATAAAAATATTCCTATCATATGAAGACAAAAGCACAAGGGGGAAGAGTATGTTTAAAACTGGTATTTTCTTTACAGTATGTTTAAAACTGGTATTTTGTTTACAGTATGTTTAAAACTGGTATTTTGTTTACAAAGATACAGAAACAGTCTTAAAAAACTTTATGACAAGGCCAGGCATGGTGGCACACACCTTTAATCCCAGCAGATGCTGGAGGATCTCTGAGATCTAAGCTATATAGTGAGACTGTCTCAAAATAAAACAAAAACAAAACAAGATCAAAAAAGAAAAGAACCTCCCATCCACCCCACCGCCGCTCCCAAATGATACCTTGGTCTACCAATATTGTTACTCTAGTCTCTTAATTACAAAATGTGATGATAAAATGAAATGCTCTGACATTAAATAGTCTTAGGGACATTTGATAATTCTACTGATCTATGTAAACACAGCACCTGTCCAAAGCACACTAGTCTATAAATAATCACAGCTCTTCCAGTCCTCAATGGAAACATTTCAGGAGGAAATGTATCAAGTTGAAAAACAGTCTGTACCCTATTTTGGGACCAGTATTCTGATGGTCAAGCATTTAGCTTTCTTGCCTAGGAAAACAATGAACTTTCAAGTTAAAAACAAAACTGATAGAATTACATCTGTGTTCAACTAAACTGCATCCTCTATCAGGTCATTTAACAATGAACAAATTTGAAATGCACAGCTTCATTTCTCTACTTCTGTAGTTTCATTTCACCCTTTCTTAAAATCTAGGCACCAAGTGAAATAAAAAACCAAACATTTCTAGCTTAACCCTCTCTATAAACGCCAATGCAATGTTTTTTAAATAAACATTTTATACATATTGGGATAACAATCTCAAATTAAGACCCACATACCAGGGGCAAAAATGACGATCCCAAAGCTTGCTCAAGATCAAGACAAGAATAATCTCTTCCCTCATCTCCCTCAGGACTTATTCTGACACCGTCCCAAATGACATTCCAGACTGACCAAGATCAACTAACAGTCTACCTTAGTTTGTCAAACCTAGCAGCTCCATCAGTCAACAAATAATACCAAAAGGAAAAAAATAGTAATAAACTTGTCTAAAACACCAAAACCTGACCGTCAGTTTCCCAAGTTATAGGAGCAGAATGAGGTGGGTTTCCTCTCAATTTAAATGACATCTAATATGTTATCATTTCTCTCTCTGGTCAATTATTCTAAACATTCTGATACAGGTGGTATAAACTGATTGAGACAGTCGATACATGCTTAACTCTTGAACAGCATAGACTCTGGTTTAGTGGCAGTAATATTCTAGGTCTTAGGTTTTCAAACTCAACAGGTGACCCAGATCCATTCCCTGAGTTCCTGACTCACGTCTATCAAATGATCAAGACACACTAGTACTTTAATTTAAGATACATGGTGAAAATTACTGATCTGGTAAAAAGCTAAATGTGAATTTTTATGTCATATATCAGCTTGTTTTAGCTCACCAATTTATAAATGTTGTTTATAAATGCCAACATCTTCAAATTTCTTTTATTGGATAATATAAAATTACCATGCTCTAGCTCCTTAAGAATTTTATGATATATCCCTATCAAAAAGAAAAGCCCCAGCCAGAAAAGGTAACACAGGCCTATAATACCAGCACTTGACTGATGAAGGAGGATCCCAGTGAGTTTGAGGCCAGCCTGAGCGACAAATTGAGAGTATCTAAATCAAGAGATGGGGCACTGCAGAGATGGCTCAGCAGTTAGAAGCATAGGCAACTCTTTCAGAGGACCGGGTTTGATCCCCAGCATCCATATGGTTGCTCAAAATTATCTGTAACTACAGTTCCAGGGGACGCAACACCCTCTTGTAGCCTCCTCAGGCACCAGGTACACATGTGGCACACAGACATACATGCAGGCAAAACATCCATACACATAAAATAAATTTAAAAAATAAAAATAGAAGAAAGGTGGTGGTAGCATACGCCTTTAATCCTAGCACTCGAGAAGCAGAGACAGGTGGATCTCTGAGTTCAAAGCCAGCCTGGTCTATAGATTGAGTTCCAAGACAGCCAGGGTTACACAGAGAAACCCTGTTTCAAAAATAAAAATAAAAATAGAGGGAAGTAACAGAGAAAGGATACAAGGGAAGGAAAGTTTCCCCAAAGGGACCAACTACTTTAAGACACCACAACTTGAAATCATCTCTAGTACTCTATTCTATGCCAATATATTTTATTTATCATTTTTCATTAATAAAGTATATTTGTCATTTCTCAATAATCAAGTTTATTCTTTAAAACATTCCAGTCTAGTTCAGATGAACTATAATTGTATTTTTCTTCCTTTTAATAATTCTTGAAAGATAATCTAATAATCTCCATTATTACTATTATTTTAAACATGTCACAGTCTAGGTAGGCATGGGTTAAGAGTGACCCCTTCCAGAGGGGCCCTAGCATTTTCCCTCTGACCTGTCAGAGCCACCTACCCTTTTATAAACCAATGCAAATACTCTGGCTCTATTGATCTCTAGAAAATAAAATATGGATGCTAAAATGAATCAGTATTTCTTCTCTGATTTTGTTAAATACATTTTCTGGGTTTTTGAGCTGGGATTCTTCTCCTTCTTCTATTGCTATTATTCTTAAGTTGGGTCTTTTCATAGTGTCCCAGATTTCCTGGATGTTCGTGTTAGGAATTTTTTAGATTTAACATTTTCTTTGATGAATCTATTTTCTCTATCGTATCTTCAATGCCTGAGATTCTCTCTTCCATCTTTGTGTTCTGTAGGTTATGCTTGCATCTGTAGTTCCCGTTCACTTACCCAGAGTTTCCATCTCCACAATTTCTTTGTGTGAAAACAGTTTGTGTTTTCTTTATTGCTTCTATTTCCATTTTCAGGTCTTGAACAATTTCATTCTCCTTTTTGTTTTCTCTTGGCTTTTCTAAAGGGATTTGTTGATTCCCTCCAATTTTTTGTTTGTCTTTTCCTTGATTTCTTCAGGGGTCTTTTTCCATTTCCTCTTAAGGACTTCTATTATCTTCATAAAGTTGGTTTTAAGGTCGTTTTCTTGTGTTTTAGCTATATTGGGATATTCAGGTCTTTCTGTCACAGGATAGCTGGGCTCTGGTGGTGACATACTGCCCTGGCTGTTGTTGACTGTGTTCTTACACTGGTGTCTAGGCATCTGGGTTTGAATGATTATAGGGCTAGGTGCTGATTTCTGAGTTTGTCTTTGCTGGATGGGTGTTTTGTTCCTTTAATAGTTCTTAAATACCAAACAGGATGAGCCCAATATATCTTTCCAATCTTCTCTCCAGTCTATCATCCCTCTCAATCATTGTTCTACAGTCTTTCAAATTAGTATCACTTCTAAAGTGCACCTGAATCAAACACCAATTCTCTCCTCCTCTCTTACTCTAGTCACCTGATCTCACGCAGTCAATAGTCTTGATCTCTACAGACTTATTTACTTTNAACTATTATTTAGCTTTTTGAAAAACTGCTTTTTTTGTCACTCAGTATACATTTGTTCCACAACCCCCCCCNAAAAAACACCAAAATTCTTTCATTCCTTCATTTAAAGAAAATTTATTCAGTGAAAAGAAGGCATATAATAAATGCTAGCTGAATAGAGTAACTTGGATAAATTAGCAAGTTTACTAAATAATGTGGAAGAAAATGTTACTGCTAACCAGTGTAGCTGTTCCCTCTTCTGTCCAAGCATACAAATATACAACTGAATTACACTTGTTAAAACAAGTTTGTATTTGTCTATATTTATGATGTATGTAGGGGCAGGTAAAATCCCTCTACTTACCCTACATTTTGAATGAATCTTATATTCTCCCACAATTTTATAATATTATCATACTTGTTATTTGGAAAATATTTATTTACTGAATTATGTAATTCTTTCACAAGTTGACATATTTTACCGTATATGTATTTCCTGCCAGTGCTGAAAATGTGAGTTCAGGGACTTGTGCATATTTGGAAAGTGCTCTACCATTTAGCTGCACCACCAGCACCTTTTTTCTCTTATGTTTATGGGTGTTTAGCCTGCATACATGCATGAGCACCACATGTGTACCTACCTGGTTCCCTCAAGTCCCCTGGAAATGTGGATTCTAGGACCTGAACATGGGTCCTCTACAAAAATAGTAAGTGCTCTTATCCACTAAGTTATCTCTCCAGCCCCAAACCAATTTTTACATTTAGTCTGAGACACCACTTAGTTAAGTTGCCTGAACTTGTTACATAGCCTAGACAAATCCTGAAGTTACAATTCCACCAGAACTACTGAGTGTTGGGGTTACAGGCATATACCATCACACCAGCTTATGTAATATTTTTAAATGACAGTTATAGATTGAATATTTGTGTTCTCCTCAAAATTCATATGTTGAAATCCTAATCTCCAATGTGATAGTATTAGGATCTGAGGTCTCTGGGGAAATGGTCAGTCATAAAGATAGGATCCTCATGATCAACTCACTATTATTAATACATTTAAAAGTAACAAATCCAAGGCTAGAGGCAAGAGGAGTAGGAGTTCAAGGTCATGGGCTACATATCCAGTTTGAGGTTAGCCTGAAATATACAAGATTCTGTCTCAAAAACAAGAAACAAGCAAACAAACAACATTGTATTTTAACACGTTTTACAAAAAAAAAAAATTGTTTTGGTAGAAGACTCATAAAAGAGACAGCAGAGAGCACTCTATTCCTCTCTGTGCTATGTGAGAATATAGAACCTGGGAGACCACCCTCACTACTCCAACCATGCTGCACCCCACAACTACATGCTTCACAATTATTGAAGACAACGGCACTGCTTAACAAAACTATTGGTCAAAGAGCAAAGTATGAGGAAGCTACCAAACTCACAGTGACAGATAAAAATATCCCAAAACTCAAATTTCACTTAAAACTTCAAATTTTATTATTGGCAGCAATACTATAGATTTTTCTTGAAGTGAGAGACTTACTTTACTCCTTTTTTTTGAGAAAATGTCTGCCAAATATCCAAATGTGGACAACTATAGTCTGCCTGTCATCTATTCCCATAATTTAAAAAATATACATAACTACGCAGAAGATGACACTTGCTTAGAAAATTTGGTCAGTAAACTGAATCAAATGTAAAGCTATCAGTAAAACATTTGTAAAATGGACAATTCATGCCTATATTTTTAGGAAAAATGAAAATAACATTCAAAATATTCTCAACTTGTCAAACTTTTTTCATGGTCACTACTGAGCCATTTCTCCTTGAGTTGGAGACTGGGGCAATGGGGAAGCTAAANAGGGTAAGTACTGCTTTCAGCAATCAAGACTTTCCACAATCGGATCACAGGAACACAGTACAATGCAGGATTTCTTTAACTCATTNCTAAATTCCTAGATATGAGACTTTTCAGAAATATGAGGGCTGCAACTCATGTGAATTGAGTTTAACTGAGGGGTCTCCTTGGCAGATACTTGGTTCCGATATTGTCTCCTCTGTGGCCTAGACAAGCAATCACAGAAAAACACTACTAGACCTAAGGAAAAGAAAACAAACAAACAAACACTGNCCACTGTGGAAGATACTTAGCATTCAGAAAAAAAGGAGTTCTGAGAGAACATGCACTTCAGTGATCATACATTAATGGTTCCCATCCCCTTCAGCTTTCCATGCACAGACTGAGTCTCCCTAGAAAGTACAGAGTGACAACAGTTACACAGGAAGGAAACTGACAACTCACCTTTCTTTACCAGCACATAGATATCCACAGGGAGGCAAGTGTTCTGCTTTCAACCACCATAGCATTCCCACCAACTCTTAGACTCAAACGTTAGAGCTAAATTCAAACAGACCTAACAAAGATGGGGCAGGGTCCTGGCGTGTAGTCAATAACAAGCAGAATGTTCAGAACACATAATGATGAGAACACTGAGTGAAATAAAATGCTGAGAGGACAAATTGAGTAATATAGCTTAAAGAAATGTTTTCAATTTCTAAAAATTATTATTTCCTTTATTAAAGACAAAGTAGGTATTCAACATTCAAATCCAAACTATGGCTACAAAGAAGATGCAATGGGTATCTAAGCACAGAACAAAAATTAAGACGCAGAAAACAAGACAGAAAAGATAACCGATGCAGTGAACAGGTTCAGAAGATCTACACATAAATAGCAAGTGTCTAAAAGGAGGTCCAGTCTTAAACAAATTATACAAATACCTAAACTTATAAGTTAAAATGATTCATTTTTAGTAAGAGGGAAATTCCATATTTAAACATACTCTGATAAAACTCCCATTCTCTAAATGTTATACAGTCTGGATCTTTTCACTCTTTTCCTCAGTACGTATGTAAAAATACTAATTCCCAATGTGATAGCATTGACATAGAGGCTATGGAGAGAATTTAGGTGACGAGACAGACACCTCACAAATGGGACTTGTATCCTTTGTAAGGAACTTACCTGCCCCTTCTACCAAGTGAGAACACAGTGAGAAGTCACCATCAATGAGCTAGAAAACGAGCCCTTACCAGACACAAAATCTGCCCTGAACTTGTACTTTCCAACCTCCAGAAATACAGATAATAAATGTATATTGTTTATAAGCGACCCAGGCTAAATCATTCTGTTAGAGTAGCCCAAACAGACTAAGATACCATATTTGAAATTAAAAGACCAAAAGATAAGCAAGAAACAGACAAAAGTAGATAAAGGAAATAAGTAAAATACTGTTAACTATAGTTCAACAAAGAGATCTTTACAATTTTTTCAGTTATCTTGAACAATTTTCATGTGTCCATAGAACATTCTCAAATCCATATCCTATGAATCAGCCCAATAAAATTAGAAGCCAATTGTTACAGTTAAAACCTTCCTTTTTGATTAGATAGAAAGGGGGAAGTGCCATGGGATGTCTTTCTGTACGCTGTGAATATGTGTTGCTCTGATTGGTTGATAAATAAAGCTGCATTGGCCTATGGCAGGGCAGGATGGAGCCAGGTGGGAAAATCCAAGAGAGATAGTAAGAAGAGAAAGGAGAGGAAGGAGACACCAACCGCCGCCAGGAGAAGCAAGATGTAAAAGTGCCGGTAAGCCACAGCCACATGGCAACTCACAGATTAATAAAAATGGATTAAGTTATAAGTGCTAGCTAACAAGAAGCCTGAACCATAGGCCATCCAGTCTGTAAATAAAAAGCCTCTGTGTGTTTACTTGGAACTATGCAGCTTTGGGACGCAAGTGGGAGAGATTTGTCCCCACCGTGGGCTGGGAGGGATACAGGAAAACTTCTGACTACAGTCAATAATAAAAATCATGTTAGAAATCACAACTACTTATAAAATAAGTGATAAAACTCTCAAGTAACCCTTGGATCCAATAAAATACCAAAAGAAAACAAGGGGACAGAGAATGGGACAAAGCAATATTTGAAGAGGTAATACCCGAGACAATTGGGAGGCAGGGAAAGAGTTGTTGAGTAAAGTTCATGCTGAGTAAAAAGTAGCACACCCAGATTCATTATAGTAAAACTGCTAGAAATTAAACATAAAGAAAAAATCTTTAAAAAAATATCCACAGGGAAAAAAGTGCATCATCTTCAAGGCAACAGTGGCAAGACTGGCGGCTGTCTGTCCAGTAGACAGCAGTGGACAGCCTCTGCAGAGTGGTGACAAACCAACTGGCAGCTTGTCTTACAGTCATGCTGAATGCATCCTTAAAATGTGGTGGTGAAATAAAGGGTGTTTATTGTTGTGTTTTCTTTTGACAGAAAACCTGAAAGAATTTGCTGCCATAAGACCTTCAGTGGAAGAGTCACAAAGGGCAGTTGAAAACTAGAAATTTAAAAAAGGAGAAAGGATACCAGAAAGTATAAATGAATATTAACTATAAAGCCTATAATGGTCTCAAGAATTTAATATATGTAGAACTAAAATTTGTACCTAATAAAATTAAAGGTTCTGAAGTTGTATAGGAAAGTAACTTATCTAAGCTCAGAGAAATACCTCATATTTCCGCTTACTAAAGCAGTTAAATGCAGACAGCTTAATAGTTATAGCCAATCAGTTATACTCTGCATAAGGTCCAAACTTTGAAATCACTGGATACCACCAACTATATATCCTGATGATTTTTACACAGTACCCACATTTTATCCAAGTCCCCCAAATTCCATCTTTACAAATATGTGATAGCAATCAAAGGAATACAGTAAAATCTAATGCTGAAATTGTAAAACTATCGTGCATTAGCATTTTGTATAATCTAAGTATTCCATTACTACTCCCTTACCANCCCAGGACAAGTCTGCAGTCTGGGCACTTGCAGTACTTCTCAGCAATGCCTCCATGCTGTGAAGAACACTTGGAAGGTGAGTGACAGGCACCACAGGTATCAGTAAGAAGGGGGAAGAAAACGAACCGGAGGAGGGTGAACAAGGGCACTGGGGCATGCATAAATTCAAGGAGCTCTTTCAGAACACAGAAGAGAAAATAAGAAAGGAGGGATTAAAAGGACAAAGACATTAAGAAACAGACAAGTATCCAGAAAGAAACAGAAAGTCAAGGAGAGAGAAAGGGCAGACGCGTGAGAGACAGAAAAACCAAAAAGCAAGGACAGACAGAAAGAAAAGTCAATGAAGCAGAAACGCAGACTGAAACAGACGGACAAATTGAGGAAACAAAGGAGAGGATCAGATAAAGGTGATACAGAATGAGAAAANCAAACCAAGAGAAATGGGGAAGAGAAAAACAGACAAGTCACTGCAGACATCAGAGCACAGCAGTAGCTGAAAGGCAGAAAAACCGAGAAAGATAGTCAGTGGACTCCACCTGAGAGAGAGGAAGGAGAAAAGAGTTCAGGTTGGGTAAGTCTACACCGCTGTAAAAGCCCCAATTTCATCTGATCCTGGAAGAGAAGCAGAGTCAGGCTGTTGAATGCCTGAATAGAAGAAAGGAACTGGGGGGAGGCTTCCCTTCCCATCCCGGGGAACAAGGATTGCACCCATTAATTCATTATTTAAAGGCATGGTCCCTACAGTCCACTAGTGCATGAAAATGAACTATGAATTATCAAAACCATTATTAATGGCACTGAGCTCTGTACACTAAGTTTTTTTTTTCTGGCTGGAGGGTCTCTTTCTGCATATTACTAGCAACCACAGTTTCTTATTTCAGATATTAATACTCTCAGGGAAAAGCTATGTGTGTTTTCAAGGGTTTCTGCTCCGAGCACTCAATATAGTATGCCAATAATTCATTTTTCTAGAAAGATTATAACCACATAAAATTATATATGAACTACTTTTCAAAAGGGGAAAATAATAAATGATAATGCAGTTTATCCCCAGGACATATCAACCTCACATCCCCTTTCACTCTGTGGTAAGATCAGTACTACTGGAGCTTCATTTGGCTGTGTGTGTGTGTGTGTGTGTGTGTGTGTGTTATTGCTGTTTTTATTTTTCTATCAAATTTTATAACCAACAAAGAGATTGAAGAAAATATAAGCCCAAACATGACTAATGCTGAGGTTAATCAATATTTTGCAAATGTCATCTCATCACATTATATATACAAGAAATAAAACTCCAAGAATAAAACCTTTTCCTTATTATTCCATGGATTTTAAATGCATTTTTTATTTGAATAGGGACCTTAAAAATCAATTATTTTTTGCTATTCATTATGAAATCATCATACAGAGATACTTACATAATTTCTAGAATGAGAATTTCCGTTCTCAGATTCAATAAACCTACACTTAAAAAACAGATCATTCAAAGTCCTTTCCTGGAAAACAAAGTGGGGCCATTGTCTAGACAGAACTAGACTAGGATTTACCCATTCCAATGATTCTCAAGATTTGCTGCCAATATAATGACCTGAAAAGCTGTATGAAAACATATAGATGCCAAACCCATACATTTTGATTTAGTCAGCTTTATAATGTACATGAAGCTTCTGTTTTGTTTCTTGGTTTGGTTTTGGTTTTAGTTTTTGAGACAGAGTTTCACTATGGAGCTCTGGCGGTCCTGGAACTCACTATACAGATCAGTCTGGCCCCGAACTCAGCAATCTGCCTGCTTCTGTCTCCCATCTCACTTGCCACAGGAACACTGGATTTAAAGGCATGCACCACCGCACCAGATCATACCAAACTTCTTTTTTGGACATTCTCTGGTAATTCTGATGTGCAGCTACAGTTAAAAGTCACCAATTTAATCCATCTTCTTACCTAAAGGAAAAATTTTCTCTAAAATCTGTTGTAGCAACTACCCAGCATACATTCTGTAAGCCTATTATATATCCATCAATTTAATTTTGGAGCAAATTTTAATTTTCTGGAAGTTCTGAAAAGCAAAAATTGCCAGCTAGTCCTATTCTTGTTCATCAACCAAGCTCTTCTCATTACCCATGTATCCCTCAAGTACTCTGTGCTCAACTTTTCTTCGACCACTGCTAATTCATGCCCACTCCCATATGCTAATGGCTCATTTTTAGAAAAGTTCAATAACCTTTTAATCCATGGTACCCACGACCATACTCAATATTCTAGACATGGGTAGAAGGTGCTCTGCAGTTTTTGCTATTGCTGTTCTATAAAACTTATTATATCCAATGACAAGGATTTTACTCGTGGCTTATACCAAGGAAATAGCTAAATCCCTAGACATCTTTAAATTATATATAAAACCATGTTTTCATTCTTCATTCCTACAGGCTTTTATAACTACACATCTATTTAATCTTGTTCAATTTAACTAATATTGTGCTAGTAATTTTTCTCCAAAGTGACAGACTAGTCTGTAGACATTATCAATTTCTATGATAGAAAGAATCTCATCATAACTAATTTCAAGCTACCAGTACTAAATATAAGGTTGAAAAGCAATGTAGACAATGATCACAAGCTAGTGTGAGAAGGCCCAGGGACTATAGTGAGTTCAAGTCATCATTTTAGCTAGAAGTTCCCATCACAGTTTCCACAAATACATTTTGAAAGTAACATTTCCCAACTGGTCTCCAAGATTCTGGTGCAGTGAGTATAGCATGGGATTCAGGTACTTGGACATTTTTAACAATCCTCAGGTAGCTAGCTCTAAAGCATACACTTGGATAAAAACACTTTTGGCTGCCATGAAACTGCCAATACTCTTTGAATAGAATGTTCAGTTAGCTAAGACTTCTGATAATTATGTTTTTACTCATCTCACATTTTCTCCTCCATAAGCAGAACCTGACAGGCTTGAAGGATCTGACCTGAAATGACATGCCTCCAGCATTTGCCTAGTCAATTAGGAAAACCAACTTCAAAAGAAAATTAGGTCAACAATCACATGACGTGCTTTTGTGAACCAGCATGAACTGCTAGGAGATGAGCAAACTGCTGAAAGCTCAAATTTCACCCGCTTTAGAAGGGCTACTTCTAGGTAAGAAGTAGGCAGAGGCCCGACTAGCACTCACATGGTTACAACCTGAGAGTGGAATTTACTTTAGGCATCTGCTTCAAAGTAGCAAATAACTATTTAAAGAGCAAAAACTAGAGGTGAAGCTCCTAATTTCAGAGAGAGAAGAATCAAAGAGAGCCAAGTTGACTGTCTATGCCACTCAGCCGTGCATGCTTACCAATTTAGCTATCAGGCATGAACCTTGGACTTTGCACATGTAGAGGGAGCCACATAAAGCAAGAATTTTTAGCATAGACAAAAGCTTACACTTGGAAAAATAGGAAAAGAAGGGCAAGTTAAATCCAAGGAAGTAAATAATAAAGAGCAAAAATCAAAAGACACCTGATGATATATAACAATGTGATACTTTGACAAAATCCACAAAACTCACAACATTTTCTTCATACTTAGTCGGAAAAAAGGATAATGCACAAATCCCCAATAGCAACAAGAAACAAGATCTGTAACTACAGATCTTAGAGGCATTAAAAAGACAGTAAGAAACCAGTTGTGGTAGCACATGCCTGTAAAACCTGCATTTAGAAAGGGAGGTAGAGGTAAGAGGACTGTGAATCTGGACTAATAGTGCAATCCTGCCAAAAACAAAAAAGGAAAGAAGAAAGAAAAGACAGAAACTGGAGGATGTAGCTCGGGTGTATAGAGTGCCTGTGGGGTGAGGGGGAAAGCACTTATTAAAAAGAAAACTACAAGGCCAGATGGTTTCATTAGGAATTTAACATTTAAGGAAAACACTACTCTATACCAAAAATTCTACAACACAAAAATGGAGGGAAAATCCCAACTCATTTAAGCCACCAACATTAACTCAATTCAAAAAAGGGAGAATTAAAAGCAAAATATAAAACTAGACCAATATGCCTTACAAACACACACATGCACACACA
>LZPO01044923.1:37826-65964 GCA_001675575.1 Neotoma lepida | reverse complement strand
ATTTTGCATTGGGCAACTACTCTGAGTCCTACCTTGGAATATGGTTGATATACCCAATGTCAATCTATTGAAGAACAATAATTTTTTTCTCTTCTAGCAGCTATCAATTCAAATACCCTGATTAGGGATGGGACTTTTTGCCACTTCCCCTTCCCACACCAGGATTTTCTGTCTTGTATTCTGCAGACCTTGTGCATGCTGTGAGAATCCCTGTGAGTTCACATATCCATCAGCCCTGTTGTACCTGGAAAATACTATTTCCTTGCAGACATCCACCATGTCTGATGCTTAAGATCTTTCTTCCTCCTCTTCTAATTAGATCTCTATTACCCAAAGAGAACAATCCATCACATAAAACAGATTTAAAAGACAAAAGATGATTTTTTTTTTAGATTCAGTAAAGGCCCCTAACAAAGTCCAACATCCCTTTATAATAAAACTCCTGGAGAGACTACACACATATCTCAACATAATTAAGATATTTTAAAACAAGGCCATAGCCAACATCATCTAAATGGATGGGAAGTCCAAACATTTCTACTAAAATCAGTGACAAGACATTGATGCTCACTCTCTCCATACATGTAAGACATTCAAAGGAGGTTAAAGGCAAACAGGTAGGAAATGAAAAAGTAAAAGTATCCTTTCTGACAGATGATATGATTTTATACATAAAAAGACCCTAAACACCACCAGGGCACTTCTACAGCTGAGATTATTAGCATTCCTGTATACAAACAACAAACAAATGGGCTGAGAATAAAGTCAGGGAAATTATGCCTTTCAAGTACCTTCAAAAAATCTTCCTGACTCTTTGTATATATTCTATACATTTTTTGATACTCAGTATTGTCTCTCTGATCATCCCAAACACTATGCACTTACATAATCATCAATGTTTTTATATGTCTGTGCATATATTACATCTTGAAATAGATTTTCCCCCTCATCTAAAAGAAGCTATATAGAATGGCTGAGTGAAAGTAGATGTAAATTATGAATAAAAGTATGCTTTTTGATTAATTACATCAATTCATTAATTTAAGTGACTCCGATTAACAGAAGAGTTTTTATATGCAACCAACATAATTAGAAATAAAAATTGCATATTTTTCACTAATTTCAGGGTTTAAGACTAAGTCACTATATTTTTCAAATCTTTGGTTACCTGCTGCATTCAAATTCATTAATAAATGCAAGAATACTACATTACCACCTGCTAAGTTTTAATCGCTAAGCCTGTGATGGAGAGTATAGTCTGCTAATTTATGTAAAATGCTCCAATTGCAGAGATAACTCCTTTTAACATTTTGTCATTAATTAAAATAGATTTTTAATTACCACCAAAAGGTTTTGTAATTAGTAACATCTAGCTATTTAATCAGTGACCCCAAGCTTTCTAATTGACATAACACCTAAAAATTACTCAAAGCATGTTGTAGTGTTGTTTCATGTCACCAAATAGTGTCTGAATCCTACTTGCTCTCTCGTAGAAAAATTTGTGGAATCTCTCAAGGATGCTCTGTGGCTCAGTGCTTTCATTACACCTTCAACTGCCCCTGCATCTGCTAGTAAAAGGAGGTTAGCCAAGAAGAATTTGAAGAGTGAGTTCATATGTTTTATAGGAACCTTAATTGGGGAGAAGACCAAATATTTTTATGTATCACACTATCCTCATGGAAAACTATAAGCTGCCAACTTTTAACAATACATCTTTTTCAATGACAGAAATAGCAAACTATAAGAAGATTAAATGTCCAGAATTTAAAATCTTTTGGGTATTTTTTTTCTGTTTTTTTTTAATTAAAAGATTTTCTATTCATTTTACATACCAATCACAGATCCCCCTGTCCTCCCTCCTCCCGCCCGCCAGCATTCCCCCTCAACTCACCCCCCATTCCCACCTCCTCCAAGGCAAGATCTGCTATGGGGAGTCAGCAGAGTACATTCAGTTGAAGCAGGTCCAAGTCCCTCCTCACTGCATCAAAGCTGCACAAGGTATCCCACCATAGGTACTGGGCTCCAAAAAGCCAGCTCATGGACCAGAGGGATCTCAATCCCATTGCCTGCCCCCCCCCAAACAGTTTAAGCTAGAAAACTGTCTCACCTATCCAGAGGGCCTAGTCCAGTACCATGAGGGCTCCACAGCTATTGGTCCACAGTTCATGCATTTCCACAAGTTTGGCTGGCTGTCTCTGTACATTTTCCCATTATGATCTCTATGTCCCTTGCTCATAGAATCCCTCTCTCTCTCTCATTGATTGGACTCCTGGAGCTAGGCATGGTGCCCAGTAGTGGATCTCTGCATCTGCTTCAGATCTACATGAGCAAACTGGGGGATGAGAGGTGAGGGGTAATGGAGGGCAGGAGATGGGGGGGGAGACATAGGATAATGGGAGGTTTGAACTGGAACAGGGACAGAGTGGAAGGGCAAGGAAAGAGAGACCATGATAAATGAAGACATCATGGGAGTAGGGAGAAACAGAGTGCTAGAGAAGTTCCCAGGAATCCACAAGGATGTCCCCACTTTAGAGTACTGGCAATAGTAGAGAAGATGCCTGAACTGGCCTACTCTGGGGATCACATGGATGAATACCCTAACTGTTCTCATGGAGCCCTCATCCAGAAACTGATAGAAGCAGAATTTAAGTTTTAAAAGAGCTAGGCATAATAGTTCATAAGGATTCCTAGCTTTTAGAATGCTTAAACAGGAGGATTATCAAGAGTTTAAGGTGAATTCAGACTATACCCTTCTCTAAGTTACTCCACATTGTATTTAAAAATCTTTTTCAGACTAAGCCTTCCTCTGAGAGAATCCAGCTTACAGTCAGCATTTGATTCTATTTTGACTGCAAATACAGAGGCAGGATGACTATGCACTTTGGTGGGCAAGTAAACAATATAATCTGTCTGGCATTGCCCATGACTCACAGACAGATAAATAACTTATTTCTGAAATTAAAAAAAAATCACACTATAAATTTATTGAAGAAAATTTGGACCATGTAAGAATATGAATGTATTAAAATCACACCAAGAAAACAGGCTGAGAATTTAATAAATCTATGAGACAAAGGATGAGTATAACATTATCCAGAGACCCCCTCCAAAAAAAGACACAGTACTGTGATAATGATGGGCCCCACCAACCTCCCATCAAACCACCTGGGGTATGCACAGAGGTACACACAAAAATTTTGACTATCCCAGGAGCTTCTTTTAGGCTCTGTCCTTACTATTCTCATCAATTATACAAATTGTTTTTCTTCCATTCATTACTCCGTCTGGTACTGCCTGCATTTTTCCTATTGTCTGTTGAACCTGGTCCTGATCTTCACCGCTATGGCCTTCAGGATTCCATATTTCAATTTGCAATTGGAATTAACCCTGAAGCTCCACTCAACTTTGACCCAACAGGTTTACTCTACAACAGACCTACAAGAGGATTCATCTTATTCCTGTTGAGAAATTTTACATTATACATATTTAGTATGTTATATTTATGTATTTTGAACTGTGTATGGATAGTCATATGCATATATGTATGTAATAACAATGAAAACAGAGGCCATGAATTTGAAAGTGTCAAAGTAGGGCATAGGAGAGGGTTTGGCGGGGCGGGGGGAGGGAAAGGGAAAATTATGTCATTATACTATAATCTCAAAAGTGAAAGAAATAATTAAAATGTTTTTTATGTATTCCTTAAGAATTTCATACATTTTGATTATATTCTTTCCCCTTTCTGAACTTCTCCCAGATCACCCAACGTCCCTGCCAATATATCATCGTGGTCTTCTCTCTCAAGCAAACAAACGTGGAATCTTATTTGTGTTGGATAACTTAAACTGAGCATTGACTTTCCCTGGAGTTGGTTGATATACCCAGTGTCACCTGATGGAAGAAATCCATTTTCCCTCCCCTAACAGCCATCAGTTTCAAGTAGCTTCTTATCCAGAGGTGGGGCTTTGTGTCCACTTTCTCTCCTCAGTGCTCAAGTTTTTAGCTACTTGAGCTTATGCTGGTCTTATGCATGCTGAGACTTTCAAAACAAAACAAAAGGAAACAAACTTTTCTCTACTTTCAGCCTTCAGTAATGCCTCTTGGGTATTCCTCAAACTTCACTACAGCCTCTTTAATTCTTTGTATCTGCTCTGTAATCTACATACAACATGTATGTCGAACTATAGTTTGGCTCATTAATCAAACAAGTTTGAAAGTTGGAAGTTAGTTTCCTAATTTTTGTAAACACACCTAAATGGTGATTATTTTGTTTTATTGTTTTAATTTTTTTCTCATAAATTGCTTTTTTCTTAAATTTACTATTTTTATGTCATAGTAATGACTATTATAGGAGATAATATGTACTAAAGTATGTTAATCTCAGAAAAGTGTATGGCTTATAGCAGACTCTTATACAGAAATGAAATATGCATTTAATAAGCCTTTCATTGAGCAAATAGGAACATTTTAAATTATTAATATTCTTAACATAATTGTAGGTAATATAAGGATCTTAATATTTAGCTAACTTTATCTGGAAACTTTATTTGTGTAGCTTAATATTTTTATTAGTTTTGATTTCCTCTTTACAACAAAATTTTGTTGTGATGAATCTTTATTAACTGAGAAATAGCATATCCAATGTGCATGCATGTACCCAGAAAGTGTAATATTACATTTGTTAAAATGATCCATCAGTAGGAACCTTTGACCATCAGGCTTAGTGTAAAAGGTGGTAAGTACCCAAATCTGAAAATACTGGCTTTTAAAGCACACAAGGGAAGCTGTAAAAATTTGGCTTCCAGGTGGGAGAACTTCAATTCAAATATTTATCAGCCCAGCTTCCTAACCTCTGAAACTTTAAAGGAGAGTTGTGCTACTTAATGTGTTTTTATTTTCCTCAGCGGGAAAGTACATTCTGCTATCACTGAAACTCAACATTTCTTACAAAATTCCCTTTTTGTGCCCAGCATAAGTCTGAAATACACACTTTTACAAAAGAATATGTGAAGCAAGAGACCAATCTTGGTGTATAAAGAATTGTTTCTTTTTTGGAGAAAAATATTTGGAAAGAACCACTGAACCTATGTCACTGTGCTAAGTTCTTCTCTTAGCATAAGAGTGCTCTGCCATTCTTTAATTATAAAGACAGATATTAATAACAACTAAACACTAACTATATGCCAAATACTAGTCTAGACATTTTATGCTTTAAAAAATATTGGGAAGATCCTTCAAGTATTGCCTGATTATCTCCATATTCAGATGAGAAGATGTAAGCATAGCTCAACATGCTCAAAGTTGCTGTTTCTAAAGTGTACTTTGTCATATAAATCATTAAATAAAATATGTACATGACTACAGACATGGATTATTAACTACCCCATCTTTAATCATAAATGTTTTCTCATATTTAGTACTTAACATGGATAAGAGATCTTAAAACATTTACTTGAGAATTTGCTGGAGGCCTTACTTCAGATGGATTTGTGGACCTGGGATGGATATGTGGAGTCAGCATCAAGAAGAATTGTGACAACCTGTTGTTCTTCAAGTAAGTGGCTGCAGATATCTTAAGGCATTTTTTACTTATACAGTTTCAATGGTTTGCATGAATAGTTTTACAATCAGTTTTTACTTCCTAAATTCTAAAAACAGTTCCAATAATTACCCTGTCTGTTTCCCCTTCTGCCTCCCAACTCTCCATGGGTAGCCACTACCTTTTTAATCTATATCTCTATTGTCATAAGTATAAGCAGTTGCAATCTTATAATACTTATAAGCAGTATAAGTATTGCAATCTACAAAAGAACTTCTCTGACTAGGCATGCCTACAGTAGAACAGTGTGCCCAATTGGCATCATATCGTGCAGGGTAAGGGACAATTTTGTCTCTTGTGATTAGTATTTACATCTGGTAGCATCTTGGTTCCCACAATCAACTCACTAGCCAGAGATGATATAATCCATTCTATATTTTGTACTGTTACATCCCCTCTGAGGGCATGCCATGTTTTCCCATTTATCATATAGGCAGCATAATCTGGAGACTTACTCTTAATAGTTGGCCTTTCTTGTCCCTTGTCCTAATTTCTATCTCCCTTAACTTCTTGTGTTATTGGCACAGTTATTAGAAGTGAGGGAACAGTGAGTTTCTATGATTCTATTTCATTCTGTGTTCCTTGGATGTTCCCATTAACTCATGATACCATCTATTTAATAGCATTTCTCTAAGGCTCTTATGGTTAAATTCATTCTTTCCAGAATTATGCAAATATGTAATATTTAACTTTATGACCGACTGTGACTCATTCAGGCCAGCAGTATGGCTAGCATAGTGAAAGAAAGGAGAACCTGTAGCACACACATTCCTGGGTCATGCCCCAAATAATGTAGCAAACAATTTACAGGTCCTTGCCAAGTGGGTCAGACTCTCCAGAGGACTTGCCACAAGGAGAGCTGCTCATGCCATTTTCAGGTATTTTTCCCCAGAGAAATCACATGGCTCCCACCAAGAACTCTGCAGTTTGAAGAAGAGATTTTACAAAGATGATATAATTCAACTGATAAAAATGTTACTTGAAATTTTGAGAGCCATGCATTTAAGACTATTTAAAAACAAACAAGTGTTACTAGCTATTGGAAGGAATATACCACATTATGCTAGATAATCTAAAGAAAATAAGTCATTGTTTTTGTTCTTATTGAGTCATTTTATAAAATGATTCAGATACATGAATATGTAAAAGTAGTGATATATATCTTAATTATTTTATTGATAAGTTATTAACATAGAAAATTCTAGAAGACATTAGGTTTTGAATTTGTTTCCTTCACACATTGGTCTTTCTGGTTCACAAAAGGGGGCTCAACTTTTTGAAAAATATAGGGACAGTGTGCTTCATACCCTTATATGTGAACCACTGTTATTTTTATCTATCACCATTATTTGTTATGAAAACTTCCAGATATATAGCTCATATTTNTCACCATTTGTACAATGGAACTCCTACTTTGGTCAAGGCCCATGTACTAATGAAACTAGAGCTGAGAAAATTACCCTTGTTGCTTTAGTTGCATTAGTAAATGTAAAACACTCTCATCTACAGAACTCTACACATGATTTGACAATAGCCACATGCTCTTTGAAGCCTGTTAACCTACTTAGGTCTATAAGACAAGTTTCATAACTAACAGGTAATAAAGTCATATAGACCTAAGTAGACAGGTTGCACTATAAATAGATTTTCCTTAAAACTTAATTTTTAAATTTTTGAGGATTTCATACATGAATACTATATTGCATGAGGCTGTGAAAGGGAAACCTGGCTTGTGTTGTACCACAAGATGTCAGAGCCATGAAATATCTTCATAGGAGAGCTGTCCACAGGCAATGGAACTAGCTCTAGGGAGAGAATTGTGTTGTAGACTGCAATTAGGAAGCAAAGATCCATATAAGCTCCTTGACATTGTACACAGTGATTCAGGATTTGGAGTTTGCCATGGNAAGTTCCAGTCTTGCTTTGGTTCAGTATTTGGACACTATCTCCCAATCCCTCCCTTTGGGAATGATAATGTAACTTCTGTGCCCTTATATTTTGGAAGTATTTTTTTTCATTTTTAAAAAGAGATTGACTTACATCTCAGAAGACATCTTGGATTTTTTAAAGTGTTGAGATTAAGAGACTTTGGGAACTTCTTTTTATTCCTCTTCAAACATTTAGTTTGCACCCATTCTAATTTTATTAAAAAAAATTCTTTCGTTTTACAAACAAAACCCTGTTCTGCCTCCTCCTCCTTCTCCCACTCCCCCACACCTACCCATTCCCTCCTCATAGAAGGGAAGGCCTCCCTTCGGTAGTCAACACAGGCTGGCATACTATGGGAACTTTTAAAGTTAGACTACATGTATTTTGTATTTCGATATGGCCGTGAGCCTATGAATGCCAGGAAGTAGAATATGATTTTATGAATGAGAATGTAACCCATATAGGCTCATGTATATGAACACTTAGTCATTAATTGTTGGTGCTCTTTGGGGAGTCTTGGGAGGTATGACCTTCTCAGAAAAGTATGTGATTGGGATCAGCTTTGAGGTTTTTTTTGACATGTTATTTTTTTTAATGTTTTTATTATGAAAATTTTCCATTCATTTTACACACCAATCAAAGATCTCCTTCTTCCCTCCTCCTGCCCCCCAGCCTCCCCCTCCCAACCCATCCCCCACTCTACCCTACAAGAAGGCAAGGCCTCCCATGAGGAGGCACATACAGTGGAGGCAAGTCCAAGGCTGCACAAGGTGTCCCATCATAAGTAGTGGGCTCCAAAAACCCTGCTCAGGCACCGATTCTCACTCCACTGCCAGGGCCTCCCCGCAAGCACACCAAGCTACACANCTGTCTTGCCATGCAGAAGTCCCAGTCAAGTTCCATGTGAGCTCCACAGTCGGTGATCCAACTTTCATGAATTCCCACTAATTTGGTTTGGTCGTCTCTGCAGGTTTCCCCATTATGATCTTGATGCACTTGCTTATAGCATCCTGCTTCTCTCTCCCCAACTGGACTCCTGGAGCTCTCTCTGGTGTGTCTGGCTGTGGATCTCTGCATCTGCTTCCATCAGTCACTGGAGAAAAGCTCTGTGATGACTGACAGTTAGGGTATTCACTGATCTGATCTCTGAGGCAAGCCAGTTCTTTTCAGGCACCCTCTCCACTATGTCTAATAGTCCAAGTTGGGGTCATCCCTGGGGATTCATGGAAACTTCTCTAGCACCCAGNTTCTCTCTATCCCCATGATGTCTCCTTCTATTATGGTATCTATTTCACTGCTTTTCCCACTCCATCCCTGTTCCAGCTCGACCAGAACAGCTTTGAGATTTTAAGGCCTCTCTTTGCCCCCAGTTTGCTTTCTATTCTTCCTGTTTGTGGTTCCAACTGTGAGTTACCAGCTTGCTGCTCCTCAGTGCCCTATACTTACTTGCTGCCATGCTTCCCTGACGTGAGAGGCTCATCAAAGTTCATGTTTATCAGCCAACAATAGATAAAATGTCTATCATTAGATCTCATTAACTGATAAGTAATCTAAATTTGTTTGGACAAGTCTGGATGTCACCAGTTAAGATACTGGAGGACAAGTAATTGTCCTGATTTATAAAAGAGTGAATTAATTAGTGCAAACACAACAGTACATTTGGGTAAACACTTTTATATTTATCAAAATAACAACAATATTGGAAAAACATTTAGTAGGCAAACATCTTTAAATAACTGAAATAATAGAGAAAATAACACAACTGAACTCAACTGCAATTATAAGAAAACAGAATTCTTTTCAAGATGGAGTGAGAAAATCTTAGCGTTTTCCAATATAATAAAACCAGGCTTTGTTGATATTCATATGACTGAGACTTGTAACTTCATATTAAGAATCCACTCTATGTATAGCCCAGGAATGGAGTCTTCTTCAGGATTTGGATGAAAAATTAAATGACTTCCTTCAGAGGTCCCTAGGAATGACTGCTGTCAGGAGTCATTTCATTTTTTCTTATGTTTGTGTTATAAGCATTAGCAGTCTTCAATGGGAAACTTATCTACTGCAATGTGGTAATAAACTCAGGATAGTACCTTTTTTCATAGGAAATATTCCTGTACAACTTTACTTTGGTTTCCTACTAACATTTTCTCCTGTTAAAAATCAGTGGGAGGAGCCACTATCTGTACTACTAGCCCAGGCAAGAAGAAAAACAATACTGTGTCAAGTTGAGAATGGCATTGATTTAGTAGGCAGGGTTTTGGGGGAGCTCTGGGAGAAGGCATTGATTCTACTCAATCCATTATTATATCTATACATATAATGACACTGGTATCTTGCTTCTGTAGGTTACATTTCTCCTTAGAATTTCTAAGCATTTGAGAAAACTTAACTATAACTATAAGGAAACAGAAGAGAATCTTTACTGATATTTAAGGATTTATTTTCCCACTCCTCAGTGTTTAATTGCATCTCCATTCACATGAGAAGATATTAAATTTCTAAAAGTGTTTCCACTTTTAAATTGAGTAACTGAATATTCTCCAGTATTGCAACCTCTTTTGGATATTTATTTAGTCTTCTTACATGTCTTTACTTAGTTAATACCAGGAGAGATAAATACGGTGGTGCCTTTGCAGCGAAGCTTCAGTACATTAATATAAATTGTACACTAATTCCCCCAAAGCATATATACGTTGTAAACCTGAAGACTTTTCACACAGCTGCTTATTGCTAAACACTGCCTTGTCCAGAAGGGGACAATCTGTGTCTCTAATTGCTGTCACTGAAGCCGAGATTCATTATGTGACTTTCCCATTAAAATGTGAGCATTAATTTGTATAATGAAATATCACCCACTGCAGTGTTCATTAGCCATGCCCTACTGTATACGCCACATTGTTAGCTACCTAGAAACTGTAGTTAATTTCACTAATGGATATTTCCCTACTTAGTGTTTGCTAGAAAATTTATACTGTAACATTACCTCTTAAACTTTTAAGGAAATTTAAATTCAATCAATTATTTCCCACAAAAGTTTGGGATGTCATTAAAGGCAGGAAGAGCAGCCATGAGGGACAACAGAAGAACAAAATGGGCTTTTAGTTTGTCTTAGAGATAGAAAAAAACGGCATTTTAGATCCAAGCAAAAAGAAAGAGGGTCTCCTTTTGGAGCCTGTTTCCCTTTCCTATCGTGGCTTAGATGGCTGTTCTAGGATGAAGGACGACAGCAGACACTCCCCTGTTGGAAGAGGAGATAGAAAGAGCAGCCCCATCTACTCCAACTTGTTCTGGGACAGGTGTTCATGGAACTTTCTATGTGTGTGGTGTGCTACAGCAGCTGGCTAGCTCACGTAGCCAAAGGCAGATGAAAGCCACCGGTATCTCTAGCAGGTGGGACTCAGGACACCACTGGGAGGGGAGAGCAGTTTCCATAGAGCTGTCCTGTGATATGATCATGTCCATTGTCCACCTTGTCCTGCAACTTTTTCCAGAGATTTGAGCCCCCAAAGAACCTACAGTGGCTATTCCCCTGCCTCATATTTCCCTACACTCATTGCGCTGGTGGAGAAATGGAAGCACACGGGGTCAAGGAGACCTGGCCTGGTTCCAATCTGAGCTAGGAGTGGAGGATAGGTTGGATGTATCATACTTCCCTGTTAGGTTTCTTCGGAGGTGGCATCCACACCACTTGTGAGTATAAGCCACTTCCTGCTCTCCTGCAGGCTGTGGCGTAGACACACTCTGTCAAAGAAGTGTCATAGTAATTCCCTAAAGCAGGCATGAAATTCAGGCAGTGAGCAATATCAATAAAGAGCACTGAGCAAAGGGAAAGCTTTAGACTACAACAGTTCAAGAAAACAGCCCACTTTAGCTTGGTAGCTACAGGTTGAGAGCATCAAGTCTCAAGCCTCAGTTTCCTTTCCTGCGACAGGGTAGTAGGAGGAACCATGGTCACCAACGTGCTGGGAGATTCCGTAGCAAAGTGGTGTGCAGAGCTAAGCCCTGAAGCTCAGAGAGTGTACCAGGTAGTGGCTGTCCTGCTGCATAGACAGCCCAGTAACCCTGCAAGGCAACCCCCAGGTGGCTCTCCTACCTCTGTGGACCTAGCACCCTCTGAGGGTCACAAAGGAGAGCTCTCTCACTATCCTCTAAGGTTCTTTCTATATGAAAGGGAAACCTCATGCTTCATGACAAAGGATGCTGTCGATGACAAGGGTGGGGTCTCCCTGTACCCCAGCCAGCCAGGCTCAGTTGCTAAGTCACAGAAGCAGCTCCAAGGAAGGCTGCAGTGCTAGCAGGTGTGACCCAGAGACTGAGGCCTAGGCCACCTGACCACAGCTGAGATCCCTTCATAACCACCCTAGGCTTCCTCATGTCCATGCATCCCTGTGAAAAGGTCCCTACTCAGGGATGAGAACTGATGTGCAAAGCACATCACCACCAGATTAATAAACCACCTACATAATTTGAGAGGGGGAAAGAAACTAATGAGATTTATTTTTAATTAGTTGCTCAACTTTAGGGCCTCCAAGTTTTCGCAAGTGAGGTTGTTGATTACATTTCTCTGTAATGGTCGTTGCTGTGGCCACAGCTCTTTGGTCTGGATCCATATGCAGAGAAGTCACAATAGTGATGTTCACTTCTTGGTCTGTAGCCCACAAAGCATGGGATGATGCATTCATCACCCACTGGGGCGGGGTAACTTCAGTGGCAAACACATGCCCCAGCTTCTCAAGGATCCATCAGCACCCGCCTGCCTCCAGCACATGAAATGGATACAGGTGACCCTTCTGAGTATCTCTCTAGCACCCAATTTCCCGAGGTGGTGTTAGGGAAGGAGGCATAGAAAAGAAGGAATAGAATCTGTGTGTACATGGCCAACCGTAAGATGATTAGCAAATCTCAGGGGCATCATCCATGGCTCCTACTGCATGCTAAGACTCAATGTTAGCAGACAGATGCATCTGAGCCACTAGTGCTGCATGTTCTCTGAACCAGGTGCTGGAATGGCCATTCAGTTCAGGATTATTCTGGGTATGTCTGTGAGAGTTTCCAGTTATTTAATCTGGACTCTGTAGATCTAGGAGATGGCTCTCCCCAGCATGTGTGGGCCTCCTCCAATCTGGCAAAGAAGGCTGAGAATTTACTCTTTCTGCCTGGCTGTCTCTGAGCTAGAGTGTCTGTCTGTCTCAGGCATTTGAGTGAGACTCAGATGGGNGCTCCTTTGCTTACTGGCTTTGATGAGTGTGTTTGAGAAGGTCAGACTCATCCTCCACATCACAGTGATGTTCTGGCTTTTGAGCAATCGAGTGCAGTGTAGTGTATCTCAACAGTCTGAAATGGAATACCAGGAGTCTGAAGGTAAATTTTCCAGGTGTACTAGCGCTGATGGAAATAACTCACTCTTGACTGCTGCTGCAGAAAGTGTCAGTCTGTATCACAGACTATAGCCATCAAGCACTTGTACTGGTGGTGGCCTGCAGCAGACCCACAGAGGCTCCAAATTAAAACAAAGTTCATGCATTTCAGTGAAGAGACTCATGGTCCTTAGTTTCTGAGTCTCTACCTTTTCCACTAAAATTTCCTGTTTCAAACCCAGAAAAGGTTACTGTTTGTTAAACTGGGTTTATGTACCACTGTATTGTACTATTTTTGTTTGTTTTTCTATTTAAAACCAGATATGTATTTGTAACTTTTTATTATTTCACTATGAAAAAATTAAATTAAGAAATATATTGGATAAATTAGGTATGCTTTTAAAATTTCATAAGAAAAATTCAAAGAGTGAAAGAGTTATTTATTTAATTGTAATATAAATTAATGTCTTTAAGATTTGGTCAGATTACTGGTTTCTTTCCAAAATGTAAGAATTACAGTTCTCCAAAGAGGTGAAAATTTTCAGTCTTTATAATTGGCTTCTGAGGGAAAAAAGAAAGAGAGAGAGAACATTAAGCACTAGTCACCCACAATCGGCTCTCACTGGAGCTGGCTTTTACTGGCCCTTGAAAGCCAATTATGCACAAATCTTTCCAAGTCCCTGATCAATGGTGTCACTTTAATAGCTTTAGTAGGACACAGTGAAAGTACTTACAGAACTGCAATTGTCAAGATGCCAACTTCCCTACCATCCCAAACTAGGTAATCATTTACTAGTTTACCTCTGGAATTATAAACTCACCTAAACATCATAGTCATGCAATAACCAATTAGTTTCTTTAGGTGATTAATATGATGGAAGATGGAAGGTAATTTGCTAACTGCTTTCTCACATTGCAGTCAGATGAAAATTATAATGCAAGCTAGTTTTAGACTAGATTCTGGCAAGTGCATATGTACGAAGTGAAGATGATCACATGATCATTTCTCCTAGGCTCAGTAAGATTCTTCACTGTATATGCAGAGACACTCCATCATTACTCTTTTAAATACCTACCTTCATATCAATACATGAAGATAGAAGATTTAATCTAATTCCAGTAAATATTTTGAATTGTAAAATCTGTTTTGATAGTTGATGAAAAATCACAATCAAATGCCTCACTTTGAAGAATACTAATTTCTAGACCATGCCAGATTATTATATCTACTATAACTAAGAAGACTAGTGGTACAATTTTTCCAATAAATCACATATTTAAACATTATCCATTCCAATACTTCATAAATCATAATAATTAGCAACTTTCTATATAGAAATCTTCATAATGATATTTTCAGAACTCATACAGCTGCTTCTGGAACATGGTTTCTAGTTAGAGTGCAACGAACTATAGATTCAACTTGGTCTTATTAAAGTATACTAAACCTTCAATCAAATAATAATAAAGGAAATCATCAGGCAAACAACATGACATGATGCTAAACACAGAAACAAAACAAAGATACATGACATTTCTACCTGTTGGGAGACAATTTTGCCCTCTGTATGTCATATCAACTTTTGCTCTTATACTATCTTGTCATTGATATTTGGACTTCAGACAGTCTTGGAAGACAAAGACATTGTCTTACTCTATGAATGAGAATAGCTTTGCTCCTGACTTAGATAATAAAGGAACTGTCACATTTTGGGACATTTATCTGATGTTTCTTTATGAAACTGGGCATTTGCTAATCTCAAGTTTCTGAAGCGGTGATACAAACCAACTGTAGATGAAATATTGAGCTAGGATTCTCCTCATGGACTTGAATGTCAGGAATCTTGTGGTGCTGACTATCACACACATAAGAAGCCACTGGATCTTCAGAGCACGTGACCGAGCACACAGCTTTGGGAGCGAAACACATAGAGTAATGAGGGAGGAAAGGGACACCTGCCTAGCCAGCCAGATCAGCCAAATCAACGCTAGCAATCAATGGGATGACAGATGTCACAGCCAGATCGCCCTCCCGAGGAGGACCCAAAGAGGGATGCATGGATCTCCCTGGGAAGGGGAAATAGATGAGATCTCCATGAGTAAACTGGGGATGAGGGGTGGACAATGGAGAGTAGGGAATGGAGGATGAGAACATAAGGGAATGGGATAGTCGAGCTGGCACAGGGATGGAGTAGGAAAGCAATGAAAGAGATATCATGATAGAGGGAGACATCATGAGGACAGAGAAAAAAACAGATGCTAGGAAAGTTCCCAGGAATCCCCAAGGATGACCACAGCTTAGATTACTAGAAATAGTGGACGGGGTGCCTTAATTGAACTGGCTTACCCCAGTGATCAGATCGGTAAACACCCTAACTGTCATCATAGAACCTTTATCCAGTAACTTATGGAAGAGGATGCAGAGATCCACAGCCAAACACCAGGCAGAGCTCCAAGAGTCTGGTCAGAGAGAAGAGGGGTTCTATGAGCAAGTGCATCAAGATCATGATGGGGCAAACTTGCAGAGGTGAACAAATCAAACTTGTGGGAACTCATGAAATTTGGATCAATAGCTATGGAGCCTGCATGGGACTGGGCTAGCTCCTCTGCATAGTGAGACAGTTGTGGACTTACGAGGGCCCCAGGCAGTAGGATCAGAATCCATCCCTGGTGCATGAGCAGGCTTTTTGGAGCCCATTACCTATGGCAGGACACCTCACACAGCCTTGATGCATGAGGAGGGGTTTGGACTTGCCTCTACTAAATGTACCTCCCCATGGGAGGCCTTACTTTCTTGTAGGAGGGAATGGGGAGTAAGTTAGGATGGGGAGGCTGGAGAGGCAGAAGGAGGGAAGCTCCTATCTTTGATTGGTATGCAAAATGAATAAAAAANTTTTCTTAATAAAAACAAACAAACAAACAAAAAAGAAGCCACTGGATATTCTCTCCTGCAGTTTCTTTTCAGCTTATATTCATGAAATATAGAAAGCTAACTCATTAGCTTGGAAAGTGTCCATAATCTTGGAACCTTCAAGTGTCTGGGCACCAGACAAGCACAGAATCACACCTTAGAAACTATGATCATTTATTTTTTTTTTAATCACACAGCCAGGAAACATCTTTTTATTGAAAATAGATTATTATATCATATTATACATTCCAACCTTAGTTTCCTCCATCTACTCCTTCTAGCTCCTCCACATTCATTCTGACCCAGATCAAATCCCTGTCCATTTCTTTTTGTTTTTATTTTTTATTTTTTTTATACATAGAAGAACAATATTTATTTACTACACAAAAAAATAAATAAATAAAATAACATGAAGAAAACTCAACATTATGACTTTTAGTTGAAAATGTTGTAAGCCAGGGAAGATATCTCCTTCTCACTTATGCTAGCTCATCCTTGGTTCACAGCTGAGGACCATGTAACAAAAGCCAAGTTAATAGGAGAAAGCACATTAATTAATGTGAACTTTATTTCATACAGAACTCTCCATAAGGACATGAAGGCCCCAGATGGGCTTTAATCCTTGTATTTTGTTTTGCTGGGTGTGGTGGTGAAGTGGGTAGTCATGGAAAAGTCTGATTAGGTCAAAGGTGATTATCTCATGGTCATAAACTAGAGGAGACTTAACAAACTTACTTGATCAGTGCCCTCCTTTGCTTTCTGTTGCTGTGATAAACACCATAACTTGGGAGGAAAGANTTCATCTGGTTTACACTTCCGCATGACAGTTCATCACTGAGGGAAGTNAGGGCANGAGCTTGAGGCAAGCTGAAGCCAAAACTATGGAGGAATGCTGATATAGGCTTATATTCCCCTAGCTTGTTAAGCTACTTTTCTTACATGGTCCAGGCTCTCCTGACAAGGGATGGTGCCGCCCACAGTGGGCTGGCCCCGCCTACAACAATTAATGACATGCCTACAGGCCAATCANTTGGAAGCTGTTCCTCAGTTGAAGCTCCTCTTCCGGAGAGCCTCATTGGTGTCAGATTGACAAAAGCTGACCACCACACTCAGNCTCTTGTTCTGTCTTCAGTAGGGAAGGTGTGCTTCCTCCGTGTAGGGGAAGCACCTATGGGATGAGTCTCAGGATCTGCTCCATGGAGCAAGGACATGTGTGTGTGTGGAGGGGGAGAGTCAGCCTGGCTTCCCTGAGATTCTCTTTTCTCAAACGCCAATGTGCTGTATTTTGGCGTGACGCATTCTGAACCTCACTAAATCATATGTGGAAGCTGCTGTTGAAATTGTGCTTCTCCATTTCTCTCCATAAAAAAAAAAAGAAACTATGATCAACCATCATTATTTACAGATAACACATTAAGAAATTTATTGCAAATTAATTCAATATCTTTGTTAATAATTTAATTTCTGAGCATTGTATTACTTCTTTATTATTGTATTAAAGCTTCATTATTTTTCACTTTTGGGATATATTGAGTATAAAAATAATTTAAAAAATACTACTGCATTAAGATCACCTTCATTATTACATTCCACATACTAAATTAAAAACTGTTTTTAAAATGAATTAAAATTTTTTACTTTAAAATTTTTTTGCAAATATTTGTTTATTAAAATATATTGGTCTCAAGCATATGTGTTTATAGTCTGTTAAACTATCAGAAGGAGAGGGGGAAACATATTAATGTCTAAATTTGAATATATTCAACTGAAAATCATGCAAACATTTCTCCACTGTCTTTTCTTGCATGAGCATCATTCAATGTTGTTAAAAATGGAAACTTGTTCAATAAAAAAAGAAGAAAAATAAAATAAAATATATTGGTCTCACTACATAAATTTTGTAATTTAATTAATAATTCTTGGATATCACCAAACTTAATTATTTTTATTTTTAGTTTTGTACTATTTGAGAATTTCATACTTGCATATAATGTGTTTTCATCAAATATACCCTCATGCTTTATCCTTTAATTTTTTTCCTTTATCTCTCCCAATACTTTTCCCTTCCAACTTAATTTGATCTTTTTTGAGATTATGTTATTACATTTCTCCCTCTGTTGTGCTCCTTCCAAACACTCCCATATACCTTTCCCTACTTTCCTTCAAATTCACAGCCTTCTTTTTCATTAATTATCATTGCATTTATATATGTAAATAAATATATATTTCTAAATGCAACCTGTTCAGTTCATGTAATGTTACTTGTATGTATGTTTTCAGGACAGATCCTTTGGCATTTGACAAACAATTTATATGCTCTTTCTTTAAAAAAAAATCTACTGACATGACTCAGTGTTACCTATATATGTAGTTTTACAGGTCTATCCATTGAAGCATGGGGAGCCTCTTAGAGGTCACATCATTGAAGAAAATTACATCTCACTTCTTTGGTAGCCATCACTTACCAATAACTACTCCCTCATCCATACTGAGAATTTGTCTTGATGTTGTGCAAAAATTATGCTTGCAGTCACAACCACTGTGAGTTCAAGTGTTCAGTCCTGTTATTTCTAGCAAAATAAAAGCTGTTTTAGTTACAGATGCCCAATTGCTTCTTATTCTTCCTAAAATATTTCTGTCCTTTCTTCTGTGATGATACCAGAGCTTACAGGAAAGAGGAGAGGGGCTATGCTACAGACACCAGTTTAGAGCTAAGTACTTCACAGTCTCATATCTATGCACTTTGACCAGATGTGGGTCTCCATTAATCACCGTCTACTGCAAGAAGAAGCTTTTCTGATCAAGTTGAGATATGAGCTAACTGATGGGTATAAAAGTAAGAACACAATGGTCACTTTATTACTATATCTTTTAGCAGAATAGTAAGTATTATGTTTCTAGTCTCCCCTAAAGTCTATGACCTAGTTAGCACACATTTTTGGCCAATTTAAAAATACAATGCATACATTCAATTTTGTGGAGTGGGCTTTAAGTTCAAGCAGAAACTGTTTGGTGACTCTCATAAATCAGTGCCACTATTGCACCAGTAGGTACAGCTTGACAGATAAGGTGTTACATAGTTTTTACAGGTCATAGTTTAGTAAGACTCTTGATTATTTCTCCCCTAGTAGCATACATGGACTCTTCCAGGACAATGAAAACCAGCCATTAGGGATGAAACTTCCAGATCTGGAACAGTTCAATTTCTTCATGTCTTATTATTCAAGTATAAGGTGTTACCAACATTAGAGTCTTACTATCAAGTACTGGAGAACATCTATGAGCAATGGCAATACCCTGAAATATTTTGGCAAGACACCCAAGAGACCCCATGAGCCAAACATCTGTAAAAGAGCTAATCCATACCTAGATTTGGACCTTTTTTTAATGTCATATAGTATTTGGGGAAGGCATTGTATTCTCTAATATATGTTAACTCAAGTTAAGTACTTTTACATATGTAGTTATATATGATTATATNTGTATATGTATATGCATATGTATATATGATGTATATGCATATTAGGAAAGTTCTATAGTAAATTTTAGAGAGAGTTCTGAGTAAGCTTTACATATATGTTTGTTGTCCTCTCATATTCCTTTTCTCATATCTTTAGAAGATGTGACATCATAAATTAATTGTCTACTAGTCTCTTGCCAGTTTCACAATCCAGATTTCTTTGTCAGGGATATTTAGTATGAGATCATCAAAACTATAGATTCAAATGTCCTATTGTTAGAAGGTTTGTTTATGCTTCTTGTAAGTTCTATATAGCAAGCACAGATCACCTAAACAATTTGNCCTATGGTNTCCTCCTGCATTTCTCAGCTAATTCACACAGTTTAAAAACTGTGACACTGACCTAGGGAAAATCAAATACTATTGTTTTCCTAAAGAAATTTAGCAATATAATGACTCCTAATGGTATTCTTTTATACCCATAGGTCATTATCTTCTTCATCTACTCCTGGTATCAATTTCTGTCCTAGTGAGAGTTATCATTACCATGGTGAAACATGTATAACCAAAGCAAGAAGAGGAAGAAAGAATTTATTGGGTTTATGCTTCCAAATCACTGTCCACCACTGAAGGGTTAGTCAATTTTTTAAACATCTATACTGTATTTTGAGTCTTTAAAATGCAATGTGTTTATTTTATGATCACTGATACTAAGAAAAGACAATATAAAAGACAAATTATATATGAAGAAAATATAGTTTTAATTTGTTTAAACTTACAAGGGAGGATTCGGATTCAGTTTTTATGCAAGCCCCTTAATAAAATCAAGGAAATCATAGGGAGAGAATGTAAAGACTGATTAAAAGATAGGTAACAAAGAAAAAGAATGATTAGTCAATTCCCAGGATACAAAGAATTTGTCAGTGGGGTGTTCAAGGGGTCAACACTGCACACTGCAAGTCAATGTCTACCTAAGTGCTATAACTATGGAGGAAATTCGTGCTCCGGTTACTTGAGACTTTATAAGATCTTCAGAAAGAGTGAAAACACCTAAATAACTGATTTCAGGGTAGAAAATGGAACACAAGCCAAGAGTAAAGTGTGCCATATTAAAATGATCAGCTTAAGCTGTTTATATTCACTTGTAAGTTCTAAATTAGTTGTAACTTTTTCAGAAAATTGACCTGAGTCATGTCAAGAATTTTCAATCAAGACACCTCAAAGTGAAATAGAGCTCGATTATATTAGAAGTACAAAGACAGAACAGTTCATCTTTCACCATGTCAGGCATGGCCAAATATTGTGGAACAGGCTGCGTCTGATCAATGAGTACTGACTCTCTCTACTCCATGGCTATTGTGTAACCTAAATAGGAGAAGCTACTCTGATACTCTTCTAACTCTTCTGTGTTCAGAACACAAATAACAAAGTATTCCTTTCTGCAAATAGTAGCAGTAGTCATTTAGAAATTAATGTACCTTATGATAATATTTTAATATTACATAACTAAGCACTTCAGTCTTAAGGAAGACCATCAGTTTATATAGAAGACTGGAAAATATTTTAGTTACCAAAAAGGTAGGGCAGGATAGGTGTAGGGACACAGTAAGAGAGTAAGGAAAGAGATACCATGATAAATGAAGACATCATGGGAATAGGGAGAAACAGAATGCTAGGGAGGTTCCCAGGAATACACAAGGATGACCCCACTTTAGACTAGGGAAGTAATCGAGAGGGAGCCTGTACTGGCATACTCCAGTGAGTATTCACATAGATGAATATCCTATCTGTCAACACAGAGCCCTGATCCAGAGACTGATGGAGGCAGATGCGGAGATCCACGGCCGGGCACCAGGCCGAGCTCCAGGAGTCCAATTGATAGAAGAGAGAGGGGCATCTGTGAGCAAGGGACAATGGGATCATGATGGGAAGATATACAGAGATGGCCAGCCAATCTAGTGGAGACACGTGAACTGTCCACCAGTAGCTGAGGAGCCCCCAGGAGTCCTCTCCCAGAGACAGATGGAAACAGATGCAGAGATCCACAATCAGGTGCCAGCCCGAGCCCCAGGAGTCCAGTTGTTGTGACAGAGGAAAAATTGTATGAGCAAGGGACATGGAGATCATGACTGGAAAATGTACTGAGATGGCCAGCCAAACTAGTGAATACGCATGAACTGTGGACCAATAGCAGTGTGCCCCCATGGTGCTGGACTGGGCTGTCTGGATACTCCAGACAGTGGTTTAGCTTGAACTGTTTAGGGGGCCCCCAGGCAAAGGGATCAGGATCCATCCCTAGTGCATGAGCTGGTTTTTTTTGGAGTGCAGTGCCTATGGTGGGACACCTGACACAGTCTAGGCACAGGGAGGAGGGTCTTGGATCTGCCTCAACTGAAAGTACCAAACTTTGGGACTTTCCACAGGAGACCTTGCGTTGGAGGAGGTGGGAATAGGGGGATGGGTTGAGGGGCAAGGCTAGGGGGTGGGAGGAAGGAGGAGAGGGGGTTCTGTGGTTAGTATGTAAAATAAACAGAAAATCTTTTAATAAAAAAAGAAATAAATTAAAAAACTAAATAAAAAAGATATCCAATAAAAAAATAAATATTTAAGTTTCATTGTTATATTCATAAGAAACATGCTGTAAGCCATGGCTTCTTAAAGAATTATATGGCAGGCTTCCATAATATAAGTTTAGTATTAATCACAACTATGATTTCCAAGAATTTGAATTAAAATTTCCTTAGTGAAAGAGATTACTGGAAAGTGGGCAGGGGGTATTTTGGGTAAAAACATGGTAAAAAACATGCCAGAAGGGAAACTGCCACAAATCTACAAGGATGACTCCAGCTAAGACTCCTAGCAATAGTGGATATGTAGCCGGAACTGGCCATTTTCTATGATCAGATTGGTAACTACCCCACTTTTCCAGAGAGAGTCTTCATCCAGTAACTGATGGAAACAGATGCAGAGACCCACAGCCAAACATTAGACTGACCACAAGGAATAATGCTGAAGAGGGGGAGTAAGAATTGTAGGAGCAAGAAAGGTCACAGACATCACAAGAAAATCCACAGAAACAATTAACCTGTCTCATAGGAAGTCACAGAGTCTGAGACAACAACCAGGGAGCCTGCATGTGGCCCACATAGGCCCTTGTCACATATAGGTGACAGCTNTATAGGTTGGCCTACTTGTGGAACTTCTAACACTGGGAGCAGGGACTGTCTCTAACACCTTGGCTGGCTCTTCAGTGCCTATTCTTCATACTGGATTGCCCTGCCCAGCCTTAATACAAGGAGAGCTTCTTAGTCTTACAGCAAGTTGATATGTCATTCTTTGTTGATACCCATGGGAGGCTCCCCCTTTTTGAACAGAAACAGAGGAGGAGTGGATTGAGCCAATGGGAGGTACGGAAGGGAGGTGGGGGAGGGAATGGCAAGAAAGGAGGGAGGGGAAACGGTGGTTGGGATGTGAAATAAATAAATTAATTAAACCATAACATCATATAATCCCAAGAATAAAAGTGTAAAAAAAATTCCTTATTGAAAAGTTTGCCTGAATTCTATCCTAGGATATTAACTTGTGATAAACAAAAGAATTAATATTTATATGAGAATTTAATCTTGTCTTTCAAATGTTTTATATAAGCAAAGGGAAATTGTTTCTATGTTCTTAAGTATGAAAAAATCTTAATATAGAGAAATAATTCCAGGTCATCCTGATGTCAACATGATCTTTAATCTTTAGACATGTGACCATTCTTCAACCACAATGTAACTAGCACCTGAACATGGAGTCAAATAAAATAAGAAGTAACTAGTTGGTTAACAATTTAACACCAATTACCTTAGAATGTTCATGGAGGCAGAGGTTACTGGTTCACAGCAAGGCATATATTAGCAGCTATTATAAATATCTGTTCTCCACAAAATTTATATGTAAAAATATTTCCTTCAAAGGAGGGGGTCTTAGTATATAAGGATTTAGAATAATGATTATGTCACAAGGGTAATCTTCAGTGAAAGAAGAATGGCTGTGTGATATCCAGCATTGGAGAGTAAAAAGGAAACAAACTACCATTGAAAGTCTGTGGTATGAGAGTCCAGACTACATTCAGAGCATGTTTTGTATGTAGACAAATTATAGACAGGATAATATTATAGATCTAAACATTTCAGTAAAAGAAAAGGTCTATCAGTAGTAGTTAATCTCTTCTAAACTGTTACCAGGGGCATTATTAATTTAAAAATTTTTAATTATTTATTAATTAGTATGTAACATGAATTGCTAAATGGTCTTATTAATAAAAAAAACAGAGACAGATATTGGGGTTTAAGCTAAAAGATCAGATTAACAGAACAAGCCACAGCCAATCTCATCTCTCCAACTCCTCACCAGATCCTGTTTCCATGAATCCTCAGACTGAAAGCCTCTGAGTCTTCACCTGAAAGGGTCTTAGCTGAAGTGCCCAAAAGCCTCTAGTTCTTGATCCTCAAGCCTTATATACCTTTCTGCTTCCTACCATCACTTCCTGGGATTAAAGGCATGTATTACTATCCCTGGCTCTGTTTCCAATGTGGCCTTGGACTCACAGAGATTCAGATGGATCTCTGCCTCCCGAGTGATAGGATTAAGAGCATGTGCCACCACTGTCTGGCCTCTATATCTAATCTACTGCCTGGCTCTGTCCTCTGATCCCCAGATAAGTTTTATCTATTAGAGCACAAATAAAATATCACCACATGAATATACTGATATATTTAATGCAGTTCTTTGGATTTGAACATTACATGCTGTCCAAGAGTTCTACTACTGAACAACAGTCTCAATTTACCAGGAATAATTAGATCACAAATTTTGCCATGTGGATATTTTATACAAAATTTTCAATGATTCATTTTGACTGATATTCCCTTTATTTCATCATAAATTAATGTTTCTCTCAGAGTTCAATTTGACATCTCCATACAGACATGGATGGATCTTGGAGAGCAATTAGACTTATGCTTTTCCAGGCATTTTGATAAGTTCCTAGAAACATGCCCAGACCCAGATATTTTTTCTAGTTCTTAAAGAAAATCGTCTGGCATTACAATTCCATATCTTTATAAATACTTAATGAGAAAAAAATAAGTAGAAGTGGCACATTACCCATAAAGTATGAATAAAAATCAACTTAACTAAGACATTCCACTATATGTGTTGATGTAGTGAGATGATGAGTTTGATAATGTAGATTGGAATATTCCTTGTGAAGTTTATGAGTTCTAGCTTTGTGTCTTCCAAACTAAATGGGTAACATAGTTAGCAATACACACATATATACATACATACATACATACACACACACACACACACACACATACACACGCACACACACACACATATATTTATCCTATAAATGGAAGAAACAAAGCTGGGGTAATTAGACTGAACATTAGATCAAAATATTTTTTGGATAGTAATTAAGATTAAGATTATTTTCCTGTCTTGCAACACTGAAGTTATTAGCTATATAATTTATTTTATTAATGTAAATCATGCATGGCATGAGTGTGAACTAAATCAAGACAACTGTTGTGCTAGGATATGGCTTTTGGAAGTAAAACCGAAATGAAAATTAACGTAATTAATTCCTCTTCAATGCCTTTTGCCTGTTACTGCATATCGTGGCCTTTGGATCTGAGATTTCTATAGGAAGAATCATTCCAGCTCTTGTAANTTTATTTATATACGTTCTCTCTTTCAAGTAGCCATATGTTGAGACAAAGTCTGCCTATCATTACCATCTGCTGAGATCAAAAGCTAAGAATGTCATGAGAAGAGTAGGTTTAAGATGAGGAAAACCACAGCCATGATACTCAGACATTTTGGATAGATAATCTATAATAATATATATTAATATAATATAGTTGTGTGCAATTACTTAATAAAGAGTGCAATAAGTGGTGGAGTGATGATTCAGCAGTGAAGAGCTCATATTGCTCTTGGTGAATACACAAGTTCTGATCCCACCACTCATTTGGGATTCATTTGGCACAATACCATGTAACTCCAACTCCTGGGGACTAGATCTCTTTGACCTTCTTGGCATCTACATTCATATGCACACACACACACACACACACACACACACACATACACACACACACACACACTCGAGCATGCACATGTGCATGTACACACTGAACTCAGGGCATTTTTACCTCTTCTTACTCTGTCTCTCATACCCATATCCCTTCCTCTAAAACCTTTCTCCTTTCCAACATGTCCCTACCTACTTTGATATTATTTTTGATCCATTTAGTTTAATGGTTATTTAACAATATTTAACCAAATATTGTTGATTATATTATCATGAATGAACTTGCAATTTACTTAAAGTGGAAAACATATCTGTGGCTCCAGCTCTAAAGAAGAATGATGTACCCTCCCCAGTGCTCATTAAATGTCCATAATTCTTCAGTGAGGATTTGGGACTCAAAAGTATCTCTTTCATGGAGAATAAAACAGTGATGGCCCCAATATTATTTAGGGCTTGTGCAGTAAATAGAGCCAAGACATCTTTTTTCAACACTCCTCTGCAACCTCTAGTTCTTAGATTCTTTCAGTCCATCATCTGTGATATCTCCTGAGCCTTGGGGTGGAGCACATAGATGGTCACATCACAGTCATTTATTCCCTGCTATTTGATCAAATGTGCATCTCTTCATTNATCAACGTCTATTTCAAAAATAAGCTTCTCTTTGGAATACTTAAAGAATCACTCATCTATGACTATAAACCTAAGTATGCAGACAAAGGTTTGATATCATGTCCAGTTAATAAAATGATAGTAAAGGGTTATCCCTTCTCATCAATTACTTCATCAGCTATGGCCCCATGAACAGCTTTATAGCTCCTGCTATTAGTCCCCTTCTGTAGATTTCACCCCAAACCCAATCAGAAAGATATTGGTGATCACTATAAAACCCATGCCACAAACGTACCAATGGGCATATCTTTACAAGCAACTTACTATTGTATCTTGATGGGTGGACACAAAAGTAGAACCAATAGTCACTTTTCCACCCCCAGAAGATTGTCACTATGAAAGCTAGCAAGCAGGGAGAACACTTTGAAATCTTTTCCAGCTTGGCTTTTCTGTGTTCTAAAGACCAAATGTGGCATGGCTTTGATGTTGTTTAATATCTGTAGGTTTCTGAGTATAACATCCACCCATGTATATTTCCTCTATTTGAAGTTTTTTAATTGAGAATTCCATTACTGCATATAATGTGTTTTTATTAAATCTACCTTCACTCTTCCTCATTCTTTCCCTTTCCTTATACTTTTGCTTTTTTTTTCTGTTAAACTCATTAAATCTACTTAAAGGTGCCCATATGTACATGGGTATAGGACCAGTATTTTTAAAACACATATTTGTAAGAGACGAACAAAATGGTAGCTTTCCATGTTTTTTTTGTTTTTTATGGGAGGTGTTTGTTTGTTTGTTTGTTTGCATCCTTCCCTCCACCATTTTTTATCCTCTGTCTTCCCACCCCATCCTTTCTTAAAACTTGACCCATAATATTACCCTTTCTAATATTATACAGTGTATGTCCTGCTATCCTCTCACAAAGCATCTTTTTATGCCTCACCTCAACTGTCTTTTTGTAGATTCTGCCCTTTTTAGGCACTCCAGGTTTTAAAAAGAGCCAACTTTCATGGTACTAGAATGTGCTTTTCAGTCTATCATGAAAGAAAAATAATCAACAGCTTTACCAAGCTGGGAATGCTGCAAATTATAGTAATTGGCCTGGTAAGATATGCACATGTGTGTAATTGTGGCATGAATGTTATAGAAGTAGCTAAACACTTTCTGAATGGCTTGAAGGTCTACCTCACAAGAAGGAAATTACACCTGGTACAATTAATTGGGCCTAAAACCTGTGACTGGTTAGGATATAATGGAGAACCTAATATTATTATTCCTCTAAATAGGAATATTTGATAATATAAATTTTAAATTCTCAAAGATTTATACAACATTTCTAAGACATGGAGCCTGTGGGAAGCAATGTGGTATTCAGTTACCTAGAAACAGACTACAGAGGAGAATGATACTGAGAAGATAGAGGAGGGACATTATCAGTAGACACAGCAGCAGAGAAAAAAAAAACTACTAAATGTCACACTCTCGTGGTGGCATTTCAGGTGCCCCAGTACTTCTAGATTATTGAAATGAACAAGCACTTATCACTGCGCACTTTGTCTTGCTATCGTTGTGAAGACTTTAAATGTTTGTCAGCTGAAAAGCAATAAAGTAAGGAAACCCCAAACACTGTGGTACTTTACGTATTTTTCTTCAAGAAAAAGTTCTGCCATCATTTTATTTTTTGTAGAAATTTAAAAAATTGTTTTCTTACAAACCATGTTCTAAGATAAGTTATCATCCAATACTAATCTATTCTAATCTAATCTAATCTAATCTAATGCAAGACAGGATTCCAAGTTTGACTTTTCATTTTATTGATATTCATGGAAACATGCCAATGCCACATTAGTGGACACAAATATTTTAATGACTTTGGTAAATAAAAATGTACTTAATATGTTCTGTAAATATGTTTTGTCTCCAAAATTTTATTTAGAAAACCAAATACATTTGGATTGGGAATCTAAAATGAATTTTCCTACTCATCAGGCAAGAGCTAAGTTTAGACCCCAAGTGTCTCCAGGAGACACAGACACAGGAAGCATATACTGAACCAGTAGCAGCTCACTCAGACCCAGGCACCTCTTGCACTTGTTGGAGGAAGAGATGGGTAGATGCCAGTGCAAAAATACATACAACAACATAAAGAAAAATACCACAACATCAGAACCTAGCCCTTCTA
>LZPO01044923.1:13632-28668 GCA_001675575.1 Neotoma lepida | reverse complement strand
AAGCTGTAGTAATAAAAACAGCTTGGTACTGACATAAAAACAGACATGTGGACTGATTAATTAATTTTTTTATTATGGAAATTTTTCCATTCATTTTTACACACAAAGATTCCCCCTCTTTCCTCCTCATTCCCCCCTTGCCTTCCCCTCCCAACCTACCATCCACTGCCCCCCACAAGAAGGCAAGGTGTCTTATGAGGAGGCACATTCAGTAGAGGCAAGTCCAAGCCCCTCCCCCTGCCTCAAGGCTGCACAAGGTGTCCCATCATAAGTAGAGAGCTCTAAAAGGCCTGCTGCAAGGATGAATTCTGATCTCACCGCCAGAGGGCCCCCCCCAAGTAGATTAAACTACACAACTGTCTTGCCATGCAGAAGGCCCAGCCCAGTCCCATGCAGGCTCCACAGCGGATGATCCAACTTTCACAAGTTCCCACTAGTTTGGTTTGGTTGTCTCTGCAGGTTTCCCCATTATGATCTTGAGGCACTTGCTCATAGAATCCCTCTTCTCTCTCCCCAACTGGACTCCTGAAGCTCTGCCTGGTGCCTGGCTGTGGATCTCTGCATCTGCTTCCATCAGTCACTGGAGAAAAGCTCTGTGATGACAGGGTATTCACTGATCTGATCTCTGAGACAAGCCAGTTCTGTTCAGGCACCCTGTCCACTATGTCTAACAGTCCAAGTTGGGGTCATCCCTGGGGATTCCTGGGAACTTCTCTAGTACCTAGTTTCTATCCATCCCCATGATGTCCCTCTATCATGGTATCTATTTCACTGCTTTCCCACTCCATCCCTGTGCCAGNTTGACCATCCTATCCTCTTATGTTCTCATCCTCCATCCCTGACTCTCCATTGCCCAACACTCATACCTAGTTTACTTATGGAGATTTCATCTTTTTCCCCTTCCCAGGGCAATCCATGCATCTCACTTTGAGTTTTCCTTGTTATCTAGCATCTCTGGAGTTGTAGGTTGTAGTCTGGTTATCCTTGCTTAACATCTAGTATCCACTTATGAGTGAATACATACCATGTTTGGCCTTCTGAGTCTTGGTTACCTCATTTAGGATATTTTCTAGTTCCATGCATGCCCATTAAATGAAGAATGGGTTAAGAAAATGTGCTACATATGCACAATGGAGTACTACTTAGCAGAGAAAAACAACAACATCATGGAATTTGAAGGCAAAGGAGTTTTATTTTTAAATTTAATTGGAAATAAATTCTGATTTCAAAATCAACTTGAAAACATATCACCTGGCCAGGCGGTGGTGGCACATGCCTTTAATCCCAGGGCTTGGGAGGCAGAGGCAGGCAGATTTCTGATTTCGAGGCCAGCCTGGCCTACTGAGTGAGTTCCAGGAAAGGCGCCAAAGCTACACAGAGACACCTTGTCTCAAAAAACCAAAAAAAAAAGAAAACATATCAATTATAGAATCACATATTGTGAAAATGAATTAATATCTTATTTTACCAGAGTGTACCAGATACATTTTGTCTTGTTTTATCATTGCTAAGCAATAGAAATTCATATTGATTGTTGTACTTACCACATCATGTCCCAACTTTTAAATTGTTTTAGAGTGTATGCGTGTGTGTGTGCATTAACACACATGCCACGGCATTCTTGTAAAGGTCAAAAGAAAACTTTCAGTTGTCTTTCCCCTTCTACTTTGTTGGGGCAGGGTTTCTCTTATTTCTCTGTTATGTGGATCCAAGGAGAGCTAGTCTTTGAATTTCTAGTTGCCTGCCACAAGAGGGCTGATATAACAGATGTGCCCCACCCCATGTGGCATTTTATCTAGGTACCAGGGGATTGAACTTTGGTTGGCTTGCTGACATAACAGGTGCTTTTATCTGCTGAGTTACTTTGTTAGCCCTTAATTTTTTAAAAATAATTTTGTAGCCTGCTATCTCTTCCAAAAGGTTTTCTAAGTTTATATAATCAGGTGTTTTGTCCTACTAATGCAATCTACTACTCCTTTTCCAGGTAAGACATATACAATAATCGACTAATCACAAATATATTTCTCCATCTGGAGTGTCAATGTCAGATAATGTATAAAGAAATTAAAATCTATTAAGTCATAAATTGGGATAAAAAAGTCATTTTAATGATGTTCTCTCATCTACTGTCATATTCATTTATGTATTTAAATTTGTTTTTTGGCGTATACCTAAAAAACATAAGCCACATACATGTTCAAGGGTCACTGTGATTTTTTTCATGCATGTGCAATTTTTCTGTTTAAGTTAGGATAAACATGCCTTTCTCTTCAAATAATTTTTATGGTGAAAACTTTCCCATTCCTTTCTTCTATTTTTTAAGGGGATGCACAATATACTATCATCTGTAGTTATCTCACCATGGAACAGCTAATCAGAACTATTCATGCTTTCCTTATTCCAGTTACTTTCACTCTTACTTTTTCTTTGTTATCTTCAGACTCTTGAAGCAACATCCCCCTATCAACTTCTATTAGGTAAGTCTTTTAAAGTAGTAGTTTCCTATATGAATATATACATTTTCTTTATTCATTTCTCAGTTGGTGGGCAGTTAAGTTGTTTCCATCACTTAACATTGTAAATAGTGCAGTAATGGGCATGACNGTAAATGTCTCTGTCACACAGAGTTTATTTCCACAGGGGCTGTCATATTACATTTTTGTTCAAATTTAAATATTTTGAAAGTCTTCCATACTGTTTTCTATAGTGGTTGTACTAATTACTCTCCTGAGAAATCCATAATGATTTTCTTTCCTTTGTTCTATGTGGTCCTTTTACTTTCCCTCTTGTNTTTTTTAAAATAGCCATCATAACTAATGTGAAATAATACTTCAGTGAGTTGTGTGACCAGATGTTTATCAATATTGAGCAAACTTTCATACTAATATTGGTCCATCTTAATATATTCTTTTGTGAAGGCTGATAATTTATAAATCATTTCCTCTTTATCCACAATAGTCTTTAATCTATACAATAAAATAATCACAGTACATTTTACTTTTCTTTTACCTAGTGTATATATTTAAGAGGAAGTGAGGGGTCCTTCTAGACTCATTTAAAGGATTATTGAAGTATATTTTAGAAATACTATAGCTTGGAAGTCCCCAGAATTCTCACTGGACAATTGATCTCAAGTATATTTTTTAACATCATATGTTCTGTTTTTGTTTGTATGTTTGTTTGTTATTGCTTCACAAAAAGACTTCAAAATTGTTTAAGGTATTTTATNCAAATATTACAAACTTTAGCAGATTATTTTATGTGTGTTAAATAAGCAATGCAGGCTAAGATTCTGTGTTTCTTTACTTGATTGACACATTAAGATATTTTCCTAATTGATTTATATTTCAATGAGAGCAAGGAGAAATGTAAGGCTCAGCATCCTTTACAACTGTCCATGTACCAGATAGATTTGACCCTTCTGTAACCTTCCTCATTTGTTATTCATTGATCTTAGATGTCAGGATTCTGTATTCCTAGGCAATGTTGTTAAATGCACATTCACATCCAGGACTTTCTGTTTCAAAACATTTTTAAAGTGTAAGATTAGTTTGAACTTCAAATTCTTTTAAGTTATAGAGAAGATGAAATTAATTTGTTAAATTTTATTAGAATATAGTACTTTGAACATTTTGGTTAATTTAAAGTAAAATATGTTCATGGTAGATGACTCTGGAATGGGAAATATACTTTCTTAAAAATATACAACATAAAGTTTATGATGTGTAATACTTGTAGTTTCCATATTTAAATTTGTATTTGCACTATTCATGGAACATTGTAGAGTCAGCACTGCATTGGTACTGTGTTATGGTATCACCCTTCCTCTAGATGGATTCCTCTGTTCTCATCCTCCTTTTTACTTACCCATAGTTCTGATTGAGTATTGATCACAGTCTGCTCTGGTAGCATTTCAAGTACATGATGTGTCTCATTTATCTCATACATGAAGGAGTTGAATAGATACCTAATGTATGTGGCTTAGAAACACATATATGCTCACTGCAACATTCAATACGTACTAGTTGTGATCCAGTGAAAAGTACTTTCATGCTTCTTCTCCCTAAACAGCTTGGTACAATCTGTTCTCTTATCAGAATGATCAGGAATCCTTGGCTTTATTTAATCAACTTAGTAATCCAACAACTGTTTGCTTTCCATATTTTCTTATTTTACATATTTGTATATCATTATTGAAGTGTGAGATAATCTCACTGTGTAAACTGTCAGCATAAGCATCATCATCTGTGGCCTTGTCTATAGCAAATTAAAGTAATCAAAGGAAAATTTTCCTGGGGAAAAATACTAAGAAAATTGAACAAAAATCTGAATGTGGTTTCATGTGTGCATTTCTATTTTCTTCTCTTCTTTATTTTGCTTTTTAATCTAAAACTCTGACACTCACAAAGAAAGTGTTATATAATATTGAGACTCAATTCAACCGAATGAAAAAAATACATACATTTAGTAAATGGCAAGATAACTTATTAAAATATATAATTCAGATGAATACAACTTAAGTATGTGGTGAGAGTTAGTAATAACTACTTTGGAAGTCAGGAAAATGAATGATATTCTTTACTTCATTAAAAATACATGTGTTGGTATGTGTCTGCAGTTTACCTACTTCAAAACATAAATTCAGAGAATTGACAACATTAAGATGAGGTAAATATTTTTAATTAAATGTAAGAAGCATTTTGCAGAAAGGAGGCAATGAATAAATAGATTGCTCAGGTAAGAAAAGACACTAATTATTAATCAGCATATGAAAACTCTAATTTCAAATGAAATGAAAGACGTGCAAATGAAAGAAATGTGAAAAAGTCTAATCTGTGAATGACAAAATTTTAGATGCATGTTTATAATACTTTGAACTATTAAGGTTACAGTTAAACTACCCTCTGTTAGTNCCATTACTTCTATGTGAGAGTGTTTATTCATTTTCCCAGCTATATGATTTCTATAACATATTATAATAAATTAACCAAAATAGATCACAGTAAAATAATTACTAAAATACCTTTAATTGTAAAACTGTATTTTCTAGCTTTATATAATGTATTACATAAAGGTATATGCACCTCTGTGTTATATATACATAGACACAGAGAAGCATGTGTGTGTTATATAATATATCTTATGATGTGGTGGAATACTAACAATAATCCATGCATATGTCAGATATACTATGAGTTTAGGTTTGTCATTATAGCTGTCAAAACTAGACTGACAATAATGTGATTTTATGGGGATGAAGCATTAACTCAGTGGCTATTAGTGTTTACTGCTCTTGCAGAAAGTCTAGGTTCAGTCCTACCACCCACATCCAGCCACACAAATCTTCCTATAACTTCAGCTGCAGAGGATTCAACACCCTCTTCTGGAGTCCATGGGCACATACACACATTAGCACAAAGATACTCATACATACATATAAATTTAAAATATAAAATAAAAATGTAAATGTAAACATTTATAATCTCATACTTTAGGCTATTCTGCATTATGGATAGCTGGCCAATTCATGATTTCTAGAATTCTTTTTACTAGATGAGCATCCTACCAATTGTAAATGAGTTAGGAAAGAAAATTTGGCAAAAAAGAAAGAGGCTTTCCCATGTAATATAGAATTATGGGGCATAGGCTTTGATTTTTTNTTTGTAGATGGGAAGGGGTGTGATTCATGCAATACAATAACATTAAAGGCAGTCGTGGACCCTCCTTAAGGTTACAGCAGAAGCAAAGTAATTGTCTAGAGTAACAAGAATTAAGGGTTGAGCTGCCCTCAATTTGTTAAGAGAACTCTACTGATTCAGTTTTATTGAGTATACGTCTTTGCACAGAGTTGGCACTTTCTCAGTCACTCATGGTCTTCTAAAAACCCCTTACCAATGATTCTGTAAGTAATTCCAATGAAGTCAGTGGCTTAACAAACTGAATGTGGGTAGAGTTATTTCTTCCTCATCTCAATGATGTTTTCTATGGAATGAGTAGATATAGGTTTACATCTTCCCAGAAAACTTACACAGTATATACTCTTAGGATGCAAACATTGTAGAGCCAGTCATACACATGAAGAGACAACGAAATGTGCAGTTCAGTGTAGTAATTTCTCTTTTTAGTGATATATGAGTTCATAGGCTGAAACCATAATTGTAGATGTGTATGATTGTGTGATACTTATGTGTGTATGAGTGTGTTTTATGGAGAATGATAGATATTTATTTAAAGATTTATGTATTTTCCTTTATACATATGAGTATTCTACATATGTGTGTGTGCATATGTGTGTGTACCATGTGCATTCAGTGTACAAGGAGAGCAGAAAAGGATGTCACATTCCCTAGAACTAAAGTATCAAACTTTGTGACCTGCCATGTGTGTTCTGGGAAACAAATTCAGGTCCTCTGGAAGAGTAACAAATACTATTTAAACTGCTGTGCCATTGCTTCTGACCATACTGGTAGACATTTCCAAAGCTCCTAGAAGAAAGCTTGTTCAAGATTAAGAGTGAGGTAATTATCTTGAACTGGTTTGGAATATCAGCAAAGTATTTTAATACATTGTTAATGAATAATATTATAACGATCTTAATTTTGAAAGTGTGGAAAAAGGCTTTGTTAAAATCTTGTCAGATAATACTTGTATAGTACCATTTTAATCTATGTAATTGCATAAATAACGTTTTAAAAAATTAAGTCCTTTTTTATTATTTTTATTTTTTCATGCATATTTTGATCATTTACTTCTCCATACTTCTACTCCTCCCAGATGCCCCCCACCTACCTACTCACCCAACTTCATGCTATCTTCCCCCCTCTCTCATNCTTAAAATCTCTTTATAAGCCATAATTACCTGCTTGAAATTATTATTTTAATGATCTCTTAGACTGCATGTGCCAATTAAGAAACTCATTAAAAGAAGTAATCTTTGTTAAATTTGGGATTCAAAATTAAAACAAATTCATAAAAAGAATTAAGAAGAACTTGTTTTGTTTTATAGCTCTTAAGACATCTCTCTGTGTGCAATACCTTTAATTGTCAACTTGACACAATGTAAAAAAAGAGTCTTAATAAGAGACTTTTCTACATTGGGTTCACCTGTGAGCATTTCTGTAAGATATTTATTAATTAAGTTAGTTGATATGAGAAGTTCTAGCTCACTGTGGGTAGCAACACTTCCTAGGCAGAAGTTTAAAATCCAAATAAAATGCTACAAATAAAACTGAGCCCAAACAAGCAAGCAGTGAGCATGTAGGCATTTATTCTTCTCTGATCATGACTTTAGATATTTTGCGAATAACTGTTGTTTAACATTTCTCCCTGAGCTTCCCTAAAATGCCAAACTGTAACCTGGAAGTAGAAGCTAAATAAATCCATTCTCCTCTAAGTTGCTTTAGTTCTGGGTATTTTATCACAGTCACATTAATCAAACTAGAGCAATATGACACTAGAATTATTTAGGTTCTTAAAACTTTGGTAGAAATGACATGAAACAAACAAATCTGATGCCATGATTTTGGTATTTTTGTTTCACTTTATTTTATTTTATCTGTCTGCTTGTTTATTTTTGTTTTTTTGGGGGGGGTTGTTTTTTTTGTTTTTCGAGACAGGGTTTCTCTGTGTAGCTTTGTGCCTTTCCTGGAACTCACTCTGTAGTCCAGGCTGGCCTCGAACTCAGAGAGATCTGCCTGCCTCTGCCTCCCGAGTGCTGGGATTAAAGGCGTGNGCCACCACCGCCTGGCCTGCTTGTTTATTTTTAAGACAGAAGCTTAAACAACAGCCCTGATGCCTGAGATTAGCTATGTAGATCAGAATGGCCTTGAAGTCATCTGCCTGCCTCTATCTCCTGAATTCTAGGATTAGAAGAGTGGACCGCCCCTCCCAACACCAAATGTCATTCTAAAGAGTGCACGTATGACCAGGGTGATGGTGGCACACACCTTTAATCCCAGCACTCGGGAGGCAGAGGCAGGCAGACCTCTGTGAGTTCGAGGCCAGCCCAGGCTACCAAGTGAGTTCCAGGAAAGGAGCAAAGCTATACAGAGAAACCCTGTCTCAAAACAAAACAAAAAAAAGAGTGATGTGTGAAAGTATTTTTTATATCCTATGGAATGATTTTTTTGAAATCATTTTTATATGAAACACATATTGTATGAAATCAGAATAATAAGAATTAGGTTCCCTATGAGGACCATAATCTTCCCATGGATGCCTTATAATGAGTAATGCACAAATAAAGGCAATAATTTATTAATTTCAAGCCTGATAGTGAAGGAGATGACCACAGTTTTGAGATAATTAATATCTATGCTGGTGGTGAGTTTTCAAAGCATATATGAAATGCCTGTGCCTAATTACCAGAAAACAAAGACCTTCAAAATCACATAGATTAGCAGGATTGGGTCTTCACGGAGTTTCAGATTGAGTTAAACATATATTACATAAGAGATGGGCAATTAACAAAAGAATTACTTAAAACTGATGGCTAAAATGGGCAAGAAAATATCAGAAGCTTAGAGTCATCACTCTAATAAAAAGCTCTGCTCCTTTGCTCACATTCAAGACTTGAGCCAATCTTCATTTTAAACTTGATGGCCTGAAAAGGTGACATGATTCCCAGGATGAATGAAATGCTCTATTAGATTATACTGAGAGAGGTTGAAGTGATGGCCCAGTTAGTACACTGCTTGTGTACAAGCCAGAGAACCTTAGCTAGATGACAGGAACCCACGTAAAAGCCAGTTACAGTGGCATGCATCTTTATTCCTAGCACTGGGGAGACAAAACCAGGGGAAACAGGATTAAATAGTTAATTTGACACACCCAGGAAGAAAGAATATCAATTGAGGAATTTCATACATTTAATTTGTCTCTGTGCATATCTGTGGTACATTTTCTTGATTGNTAACCTATGTAGGAGGGAAAGACCAATGTTGGTGATATCATTCGTGGGCAGGCAGACATGGACTGTATAAGAAAGACAGCTGATCACATTAAGGGAAGAAAGCTAGCAAGCAGCACCCCTCCATGGTTTCTGTTTCAAGTTCCTGCCTTAATTGACCCCAATGATGGGCTGTAACCTATAGCCTAAAAAGAAACTCCTTTCTGCACAATTTTCTTTTGGTCATTTTCTTTTGGTGATTATCATGGCAACAGAAATCCAAACTAGACTCTTAGTATCCATATCTGGCCTCTCTATATATCAGCAAACACACATTCACATGTATACTCATGGACACACACAAATTAACATGTGTAAACATATACAGAACAAAAAATCACAACAAGAATAAACTCCAAGATGGTCTAGATGTATTTACTTAGGAACTGTGTGTTGCGTGAAAAGAATGACTTGAAGAACAACTTTAAATACTACTTATGTAGATCCTGCTATATGATTATCATAAATGCTGTCATGTGACCACTATCTTGTTGAAGATACAATAAGAATGTAATAGCATGAATGTTGTTTACCCCCTCAAATTTGTATGTTGAAACATGATAATAAATGTGATGTGTTTAGGAGGTAGGAATTCTGGAAAATGATAAGGCCAAAAAGTTGAATCCTCATTATGACAACCAGAAATCATGCTCCATCAAGTTGATATTGAAAAACTATATAGACAAAAATCATTCAACAAGCTTGCATAAGAGTGTTTTCTTTCTGTTTAGTTCAAATTGGTATAGTATCTTCATAAACACATTGAAAATGAACTGTTATTACTGCTGAGTGTCTAATGTTCCAACAATAGAAATTAGTTCTAAAAACACAAAAACAAAGAAACCCAAAAACTGAAAATATATAAATAAACACTTAGAGATGCAAGTCAAATATACTGGGCTTTTTGTTTTCTGTTTAGCAAGGACAACCTGTGTGTCTTTATAGATATGCCAAACTATTTTGAAGATAGATTTGTTTTTTTTTTATTTTAGCAAACACTGTGTCCTTAAAACAAAGTAGATTTATTTATTAGGTTTGAAAGATGTAGTGGGCAGCAGTTCCAGCTATGACCTGGAAGCACAAACCCTACCGAGGTTTCCGGTAACTGCCAAGCCTACCAAGGACCTCCCCCTGGGGTGGGCCTAGATGGGAGCCTTTAAGACTGGAGATCTGATGGGCGATAATGGCTCATGCCTTTAATCCTAGCACTCGGGAGGCAGAGGCAGGAGAATCTCTGTGAGTTTGAGGCCAGCCTGGGCTACCGAGTGAGTTCCAGGAAAGATGCCAAAGCTACACAGAGAAACCCTGTCTCAAAATTGCAAAAACAAACAAACAATAAGCAAAAAAAAAAAAAAAGACTGGAGATCCATCCATGCTGACCCTCTTGGATTCCTGAATCCTGGACGCTGGATGGTGGACCAAGCAGAGTTCTCCAGAGAACTGATGCAAGCTTTAAAAGATAGCAATGAATGCTTACATAAAAACGTTCTCTCTCTGGAATCTGCTAACCAGGATTTACAAGTTAGTTATAGAGACTTACAAAATAGGCTTTGTAGTTTGGAATCTGCTAACTTAATACAAGAACTTCAGTCAACAAATAATAAATGTATACCCAAATTTGATTTTATTGATAGTAAATATGAATACTTAATGAATAGAACAATAACTCTCCAGGGTGAAGTTTTCACTACTCAGACACTTTATAAGGAAGAAAGATAATCATAACTGATAAAATAAGGGCTATGAAATCATGTGTTTCACAAGAACATAAAAGGTTGCATGATTCCATGAGAAATCTGGAATCCCTTGCAAGAGAGGAGGTTCACTCCCTGGGACAGACCTTAGGTGCTCATGTGCAAGCCCTGGAAGAATCTCTCAGTGAAAATGACAAGGGACCTAATAAGCAGAAGGGCAAGACCATACAGGTCGTAACATCTTCAGATGTGTCTCATAAAAAGGCCTATCCTGTCATCATCCATGAGAGGCCAGCAGATGATAGACACCCTGAGCCCTATGGAGAATATAAATTACAATTTGTTCTAATGAGGGAATTTTTAAACATATGAAGGAAGTTGTAGTCACTTACAGCATACACTCAACATTTGTAAGACAGATGCTAAATTCATGGTCTANCTCAAATAGAATTAAATCAGATGACTGGAATCAGTTAATTTCAGCTGTTCTAGAATATAGCCAGCAGTTGCAATGGAAAAGCTGGCTGAGCAAAGAAGCAAGAAATTTAGAGCAACAAGATAAACTCAAAGGTTTGAGATCTCCCAAGATCAAATTCTTGATGAGGGACATTTCGCTGATAGGAATATACAAGCCATTTATGATGAGCATACAATATCCCTATGCCATACAGCAGCTCTAAATGCTTGGGATAAAATTCCAGAAACTGGAAAACCAACTGAGATATACACAGAGATATTCCAGGGACCTCAAGAACCTTTCACTGATTTTTTTTTACAAAGGCTGACCACAGTTATAATGAAAGCTGTGTCAGATAAAAAATTAAGACAAATATTAACTGAGTCATTGGCATTTAACAATGCTAATACAGAATGCAAAAGAATACTTATGCCATTAAAGGTCAGATCAGCTCCTTTGGAAGAATGGATTCAGTATACTAATGGTGTTGTGTCTCCCAATGCTAGTAATAAGGCTTGGATAGGAGAGACAACTCCTAGAGGTGGAAGAAGGCCTCAGGGTACCAAATTCTTTAAATGTGGTATACCAGGTCATATAAGTAAAAATTGTACACGGGGTGCTCCTAGATGTAATACTCCTACAAATAACCCAAGCAGGAGACCACAAACTTCTGGATTATGTAGAAGATGTGGCAAAGGCTGACATTGGACCAATGAGGGCAGATCAGTAATAGATATACAAGGCAACCCTTTGCCATCAGGAAATACCTCAAGGGTCCTCTTGAAGGCCCCCAAATCAAACATGGTCCAAACATTTCCAGCCAATGTGGAGGAAATTCCATCCAGGAAAATTAAATAATCCATTGTCTAATGTAAAGAGCAATAATGCACTGGATAATAGAACAGCTCTGATAGATGAATCAAAAGTTCCAAAGAACACAATAAAATGAATATTTTGACAGACTTCCATAAATGAACAAAGACCAAAGCTTAGAATTCGGATTAATGGNATTGTTCTGGAAGGTTTGGTAGACACAGGTGTGGATGTGACTATAATTATACCAAAATCATGGCATCCGAATTGGCCTCTTCAAGAGGTAGATGTCCAATTTCTAGGGAGTGGAACCCAATCTCAGAGAAAACAGAGTTTGAGATGGATTGAATGCATAGGGCCAGAAGGACAGAAAGGAAGGCTGAAGCCATATGTAGCAAATGTAGCAGTGAATCTTTGGGGCCAAGATCTGTTACAACAATGGAATACCCAGATTAAAATTCCTACACATTCAGAAAAGGAATACAGACCAATGCATGTTTCTAGGAATAATATCATAGCATGCTATAAAAAACAGTCACCAACTAACTGTTCAGGCTGTGCATAAACAGAGCAGAACTACTACGGAAACCTCAGAAGTTCCAACAGCCCTACCTTTAAAANGGCTAACTAATAAACCTGTCTGGATTGGCAATGGCCTTTGACAAAAGAGAAGCTACAAGTTTTAGAACAACTGGTTCAAAAGCAGTTAAACACTCAACACATTGAAGAATCTACCAGCCCTTTGAATTCTCCTGTTTGTTATTAGAAAAAAAGTCTAGTAATTGGAGAATGCTGACAGATCAGAGTTATTAATAAAGTAATTCAGCCTATGGGCTCCCTACAGACAGGGATACCCTTGCCCTCTCTGTTACTCAAAGAATGGCCTATAATAGTTATTGACTTAAAAGACTGTTTCTTTACTATACCTTTACAAGAAAATGATAGAGAAAAATTTGCCTTCATAGTACCTAATTATAACAATTCCCAGCAAGTCAAGAGATATCAATACAAGGTCCTCCCACAGGGAATGTTAAACAGCCCTGCCCTGTGCCAATATTTTGTGCAAAAAGCATTGGAGATAATTCATGTGAAGTTTCCACAATCCAAAATTTATCATTACATGGATGATATCTTATTAGTGGAACCAAAGTTAAGTACATTAGAAAGCATGTTTGAAGAAGTAAAAAAGGTTTTGCCTTGCTGGGATCTACAAATTGCTCCTGAAAAAATGTAAAGAGAAGATTCTATTAATTACTTAGGATATAAGATAGAGGTACAAAAAATTAGACTCCAAAAGGTACAGCTAAGGAGAGATAAATTGCAGACACTTAATAATTTTCAAAAATTGTTAGGAAGCATTTCCAACTTACTGGGTATCATGGGAATACCTAAAGATGAACTAAAAAATTTGGATAATACTCTAAAAGGGGACAAAGAATTAAATATTCCAAGAGAATTATCAGCCGAAGCTGAGAAGGAATTGGTTCTAGTAGAAAAGATAATACGAGAAGCACATGTGGATCATATGAATCCAGAACTTAAATGTATTCTGGTCATACTCCCCTTCAGACATTCCCCCACAGGTATTTTGATGCAGAGGGAAGATATTGTATTGGAATGGATATTTCTACCATGTAAACCAAGTAAGAAGTTAAAGACTTATATAGAAAAGATCTCTGATTTGATTATAAAAGGAAAATTAAGACTTTGCCAGTTGACAGGAATGGACCCAACAGAAATTGTAGTATCTTTAACTAATGAGGAAATTTCTTCACTATGGAAGGATAATGAATATTTGCAGAGAGCCTGCAGTGACTTTTTGGGAGAGATTAATAATCGTTATCCCCAAAGCAAGAGAATAGAATTCATAAAGATGACTGAATGGGTCCTTCCTCACATTGTATGACAAAAACCAATTTATGGAGTCCTCACATTCTATACTAATGCAAATAAATAAGGGAAAGCAGGATACAAATCAGGAGACTTAATAAAGTGGTTCAAAGTCCATACAACTTGGTACGAAAAGCAGAACTGTATGCCATTCTAATGGTATTGACGGACTTCACAGAACCACTCAATATAGTCACTGACTCTCAGTATGCAGAGAGAGTTTTAATATTGAAACTGCTGAATTTATTCCTGGTGATACAGAAATAACTTCATTATTCATACAATTGCAGGAAATCATCAGAAACAGGGAACATCCTATATATATAAAACACATATCAGATCTCATATGGGTCTGCCAGGACCTCTAGCACAAGGTAATGATGATATTGATCAGTTACTAATAGGTAATGTACTAGAGGCCTTAGAATTTCATAAGAAACACCATGTAAATAGCACAGGTTTGAAGAAAGATTTCTCCATCACTTGGCAACAAGCTAAGAATATTGTAAAAAAAAGTTCTACTTGTTCTTTTTATAATCAAACTACATTACCTGCAGGGAGCAATCCAAAAGGTATACAAAGAAATGAAATTTGGCAGATGGATGTGTTTCACTTCTCAGAATTTGGAAGATTAAAATATGTACACCATACCATTGACACCTATTCAGGATTTCAATGGGCAACTCCTATGAGTTCTGAAAAAGCTGATTCTGTGATTACATACCTATTAGAAGTTTAGACCATCATGGGAATACCTGTACAAATTAAGATTGATAATACCCCAGCATATGTCTCCAATAAAATGAGATAGTTTTTTGCTTATAATGTAAAGCATATAACAGGTATACCACACAATCCCACAGGCCAAGCAGTTATAGAAAGATCCAATCATTCTATAAAGGATATGCTAAACAAATAGCAACAGGTAACAATGACTCCTAGAAAGAGATTGCATAATTCTTTATTAACCTTGAATTTTTTCAATGCTGATGAGAAAGGAACAACAGCTGCGGAGAGACATTGGATGACAGACAAACTTCTGAGCTAAATCAACCAGTTTATTTCAAAGACGTGTTGACCTCAGAATGGTAACCAGGATATGTCCTATGTTGCAGAAGGAGTTTTGCTTTTGTTTCCATGGGAGAAGAAAAGCTATGGATACCAACAAAATTATAAAAATTCGATTCAAACAGGAGAAACCCCTTGATGAAGAGAAGTAAAAGCTCATCCACAGA
>LZPO01044922.1:36916-58515 GCA_001675575.1 Neotoma lepida | reverse complement strand
TCTCTCTCCTTAAACAGCACATTTTATCAGGTTTTGGAATATTATGTGAGCACAGGAGTGAAGTATAACAAAAGGGTATGAAGATGGCTAACTAAGATGGTACATTTCTGTCTCGTAGCAAAATGTGCAGCGCAGACCCCTACAAAACACAGTTGCTGCTTATATCTCTACCAGATTGTTAGCTGGGAGGAGAAACAAGATAATAGAGGATTATGAAATTGAAAGCACAAGAAACTGCAAAACAAAAATAAAAACACAAGCAGCCATGGTGTAACCCTCTAAGTAAACAAAATCTTGCAACAGCCCTTAACAAGTCAGAAACAATAAACTTGTTCTCATCATGTGACCTGCAGCCCGTGGCCAAGGCAGCCCAACGAAATGAACAGCAGCCCTGTGGAATAAGAAGCTGCAGTAGTCAAACCACAGAGACCTTNNTCAGAAAGCACTGTGACTCTCATGGCTTCCTACCTGGCTTCCAGTAAAACAAAACATGACAATGAGATTTCACCAGGTTGGAGAGTCTGATTTTGTAGACCAGATGAAGCATATTATGAAAGCTTGAACTTGGCCTTGAAAGAAACCAAAATCATATCATGTAACAAGTATTTAATGCATAGACAAGAGGAAGCTTAAGTTTCATGTAGCAAAAAGACCATATATGCAGTGAACCTTCAGGAGTGACAGAAATAGATGGCTTCTCTGGATTAGCAGAGATATCCAAATGTGATTCTGAAGACATTTTTTGGGTGATATGTTCCCTTTGTGGGCTCAATCAAGATGTATTGGGAGAGCTTTTTAAGAAGAATGCCATCTTTTTAAAGAGATGGTGGTCTCTGGGCTTATCAAACCTTAAATCATGGAATCACATTTTCCTTCCTGTCAGCCTGCACATTCCGTGTCTTCTCCCCTACCTCCAATCTCAGTTTCATATGCACACAAACATTGCAATGAAGAAAATAAAATTTTGCCTAGAGAACAACGTGTCTGAATCCATGTGACCGAGACACGCTTGGGCTTTTGAACTTTATGCCTTCCCCTGGTCTCCCTAATCCTTGTGTCTATAGGATGGCAGGTCCCAAAGAGAGGTGAGTTGGTTTGCAGAAACAGGCCCAACACTGGGCACCTCCAGTTAACTGGTGGACAGAATCCCTTCCTGCTCATTCCATCAATCACCAGTTTCTAGATTACAGAATTGTGGACCACAGAAATGGAAAGACTGTGAAGCAGAGGAGCATGCACTGTCCACAGCTGTGACACTATAGCTCTCTGGAAGGCCAGATGAAAGCCAGCNTAGAGGACACAGCTGGAACCAATGGGGTATCCTTCGCTAAGTTGATCCTTCACTAAGTTGAATTCAGGAGCAAAGATGCATCCCNATGTGAGAGATTATGANGATCAGTTGAATCATTCCTTTGNTTTAAAGAACTCAACTTGATATTTTCAGGAATTCATGGCAGTCCATTTGGGATAAATTTAGTTTACTTCTGGTCATCTGAAAACCCTGCAGTACAGAGAGATGACAGACCAAGCCAGCCTCCTGTGTGATTGATGGCCTGATTCCACGGGTCCTAGTTCCACTCAGTACCTCAGTCAGAGACAGCATGCTGACCTCATTTGTCTCTGCTGTTAGAAGCNGTTTTCTGTCCCCTGGAGAAAGTCNTGGATGGGCCAGGCTTTCACTCATGTCTCTCACTTCAGGTTTGAGTTTTTACAGGATTATTACTAAATAAAATTAATTCATCCCAGCCTATTGAGGAGATCAGTGAAAGAATACTTGCCTAGGATGAGCAGGGCTGTGTGTCTGACCCACTAGAGCCACACAGAAACACACATACACATGCATGCACACACACACATGCACACACACATGCACACACACATGCACACACACTTGCACATATATAAATTCATAACAAAAGTCATCAAATGACCAGGTCTAAATGAGACTGTGTTGAAACAATGAGACTATAGGGAATAGCTAGACAAAATATTTTCTTTCAAGATGAATACATACAGGAGAGAGACGAGGAAGGAGACTCTCCAGTGTACTTTAAGTCTGGNCAAGGTGGTATAGAAGGTTGGGAAAGACTGCCTAGTATGGGTTTGAGAACAGATTTCCAGAGAGGGATGAAATAAGTTGGATGCAGGTAACTCACAGATTTTTTTTTTTTGTCACCACACATTCACTTTGCCTTCACTACCTGTCGGCTGGCATCACTTCTCCATGTCACCCTCTCTCCTAACATTAATTATGTGTCCGTGTGTACACATGTATTTTATTGACAGATTTGATCGATGAGGCAACTAAGCCTCAATGACCTTCAGTGACTTGCTTATAACAATATTGAGGCCAGGGCTTGAGGCCAGAACATCTGATAGTAAATAAAGTTGTCTCTAGCAAAACCGTCTNTGGGCGATGTATTTGTTTGCATTTCATTTTCTTCTCGGAAATGATTGTCTGACCCTCTGCAATCTGAAGGTCAATATTGCTAACTGCACAGAAGAAAGCAGGCTCCATCCTGGAAATGTCACAAGCTGTGTGTGAGAGCGCTGAGTCCACCAGCCCTGTGTGGCTTGAAAATAAATCACCCAAATTCGGTCCAACCTATTCGGTGCTGGTGTTTTTCTGNTGGTGAAATGGAAGCTACCTCACTGCTCCACTGCCAAAAGTCTACTGCTCAGCCAGAGACTGTCAGCCCCTCAGAGCCATGCCACCCCTTCTACCCTACATAGTCAGTCAACTATCTCTCCTGTCTCTTCCTTCTCCAGATGGTTAGCCATTGTTCCGCAGCCACAGTCCTTTCCATATCAGCNCCTCAGGAAATCAAGACATTTTCTACCTCCTTCTAGATCTTCTAGATTGGACAATATTTGCTGTATTAATTTTGCATGCCTATTGGGCAGGACTTATTGACACACAGGGGATGATGGTATATGGGCAGTTTTATATTGAGAAAAAAGTTTTATATCTTAAAGTAAAATCACAACATGAATGCAAATTTAACATTTCTAATTCCACATTTTAAACTAAGTGGGCACTTCANGCTCGCTCCAGGATTGAATCTCCTTGTTGTNTGATANAGGGNCNCATAGTTCATTTCTTTGTGTGGTACCTTGGCTTGGCTTTGCCATCATTTNTGCTTTCAGTCTCGAAGCATCTCTTTCCCATTCCCTCCTCTGATCCTGAGATGTGCCAATTCTGTGAGATTCGGCCAATTACTGATAGTTTTCCCAGGCTGTAAGAGACGAACAGGTATATTGGATGGAGATGTCATNGCACTCAGATAACAAAGCCAGTCTACCTCCTCTTTCCAGGCTAGGCCTCACAGAAAAGGAGCAACTTGGGAAATCTGGACACTCCCAGACCTTTCTTCTCATTTCACTGTTGGTTGGATTAGCCTAGCATCACTACTCACAGGCACATGCTCTGGGGATAAGAGCCTGAGCTTCACAACCATGAGGATCTTGGGGTGATCCTGNTATGACCACATCTAACCTCAGTGCCTTAATAAAAAGTGAAGCTAAAGACAGAAATACATGCAGATATTATATGTGTGTATATCTACATGCCTTTAACCATATGTATATTTCCAAGATGCTCAGAAAAGGTTCTCCCTCCTTTTCTCTCTCCCATATTTAAAAATATCCTAATATATATTACACATAGTGTATATAAAACATATATATATGTGTGTGTGTGTGTGTGTGTGTGTGGTATATAAAGGAAAACATTTATTTCACTATTTTATAAGTAGTTAGCAGTGTTATTATCCCTTTTAGAGGTGCTAAATTTTTCTCTATTAATTACCAATAATCTCATAGAAAATGCATGATTTGAAATGGGTAGTCATGTTTGGCATTTCTCTTCTTTCCTTCCGTTCTGCCCTAGAATCTAAAAAACAACACATCCTTACTCATCATTAGTCTATGCTAGGAACTAGGGCACATGATGATGAAAAACGCTACCTAGGACCTTCTGTGACTTGGAGTCTACATGATGAAAGAGTCATTCATATGGACCCCATGGTGCTTTGGTTAGTCAGATGGAATACCAGAGTAGAGAGAAACTGGAGTCAGGGAGACCAGTGATGATGCTCTTATGGAAGCTGTCATAAGAGGTGAGGCAGTTTGAGAAAACGCAATGAGATCNGATACAGAGTCATTCCAAGGACAGGAGCATGGAGATGAGGAAGATGCAGAGCTGAGCCCCTAGACTATAGCTCAGATAGCTGTGTGGGTGGCAATCCATTCAACCAAAGATAGACCCAAGAGAGCATGCTGGAAGGATGAAGTCAGGCTTGGATGCATGCGGAAGTGCCTGAAACTCAAGTGGAGCTGTCCAGCAAGTTGTGGAGCTCCTAGTTCTTTTACTCCAGGAAACTCAGTGCCTGGATTGAGTGGGCATCTCAAAGTGTGTAATGAACTAATGCTACGAAACTGTTCCCAGCTTAGGGCACATGACTTTTACTTCTGTTCCACATGTAACGAGCACATGCTTGAGTACCATGCACCCACTTGCACAATTCCTGGGTATACCTATGATGATCAACCTTTTCATCTAGTCAGCTTGAAGCTTGGGGAGGTCGTGGAAAGAAACGAAACATTTCTCCATCCATGAAGGAAACAGAAGTTCATCAAAATGTGAGAGAGCAAACAAAGCAGGAGCACACGAGGAAGGCTGAAAACCCTGCACTCCTTGGNCGACCCTTGGCATGCAGGGCCATATCTCACTTTCCTTCTCTCTAGTCCTCTCCAACCTATACTCAGCCCTAAAAGAGACTATCATCCTCTCTGATATGGTTTCTGGACTTGGCATAGGTATGGCACTTGTGAATGTCCATTCTTTAGTTGAATGAACTTGGCAGAACATTTCAGATATCTCAGAAATAATGCATAAGAGTGAGAACACGTGTGTAACACCTATTTGTCATTAAATAGTCATGGGGTAAATGAAATTTCAAGGGGGTCCTATAAGAAACAGAGACGGTGTTCAGCGTGTTCTCTATGAGTAGGGTCAATGACAGACAGAACACTAAACCAGAGGTGTCCATTATTGGATTTATAAGATTCTTTTGTTTGTTTGGGTTTCCTAAACAAACTGTATAGCACAGGCTGGCTATAGAGATGTAGCCTAGGCTGGCCCTGAACCTGTGATCTTCCTGCCTCANTCTTTTCGGTACTGGGGTTACAGGCATGTGGACACTTGAATATTCTTCTCTTTTGCACTTTGCTGTCCAAACTGACCTGGAGCTCCTGGGCTCAAGCAATTCTCTTGTGCATGCCTCCTGAGCTGTTGATANAACAGATGCATGGCAAGGTGCTTGGGCNCTCTCATAGTTATTTTGCTGTACCTTCCATCTCATTGCCTCCTCACAGGCAATCCACGTGTTCGGCTCTGTGCTCACAGTGCTTGGCTGTGAATAGATGTTCAGCGATTATTGCTGGCCAGTGAGCAAGAGCCAGAAGATTTTGCCTTTAAGACTCACATTGCTAGATAAGAGATGATGAGCCAAGATGAAACAAATCCAAGTGGGGAGAGAGAGAGAGTCAGGACTATTCTCACCACACCAGTAATGGAACTCATTAAAAACTAGACAGCTCCAAGGGCACCTTCCCTCTACAAGTCTATGGCCCTGCATCCTTCCCCTCCGTCCCCACCCAGCCATGGACTAGAGCTTGCTCACTCCACATTGTTGTTCCACAATTTAATGATCCACCTCAGGATCCAGCCTTTCTTCTCCCAATGCTCTCTGCCCTCATCACCTTCTCCTTTGTTCTCCTGGTCACACTTTATGTAACATGACTACAGATCTGGTTGACTCCTTCATTCCCAGAATGCAGAGGTTATTCTTNTAATTGCAGCACGCTCTTTCAAGTCCATGCTTATTTTTAATTATCAGTGCCAGAAGCTGGCCTGTCACAGGATGACTTTCAGTTCTGAAGAAAGAAAACCAGCCAGCCTGAGAAACAGGGGAGTAATCAGAATCCCATTTTCATGCAAATTGCCCCAGTGACAAAGAAAACCAAAGAAACAGAGAAAAGAGACTCATTGCTACATTTCCAAGGGGGTGACATTGGCCTTTGCAAATGTCCAGATCCATTTCTGAAGAGATTTAAATAAAATTGCCTCATTATACAATAGTTATGGGCCCTGTAAACATATCAGAAACTCAAACCCCTTGCCTATGTTTATGATTCACTTCGGATATTTGATTGGCAGGATGAGCCTTAAGCAACACTTTTATTTTTAAAACAATCTTGCCTCAGGGAAGCAAACTTTTCAGCTTTCCACCAGGGACAATAACCTTCCTAGGAAGAATTTGTGTAGCTACTATCCTTGGTGAGGCTCTTTTCTCTATGTGATCTCTGTGGATGCTACAGGTAGACATATATCTTGTATTTCTTAGGGTCCTGGTATTATCAATGAACACCACAATTACCTAAGAAGCTACTTAAAATATTATTAAATATAATTAAATTAAATTATTTATTATCGTTATAAACCAATTTTTTTAATTACCATACCCCTGCTAAGTATCTGAATGTGTCCCATGCAACATCCCATTACTGAAATCTCAACAGGCTCAGGGATTTCCTAAAATAGGTAAATTCATCTTCCCAGGTGCTGCTGACTGGGGTTCCCTGCTTCCTCTGGCATTCTTTCTGTCTATAAGGAGGCATTAGTATTATATATGAATGGTACTTCATACCAGGAACTATGCTAAGTGCTTTCTGCACCATCTTTCTTTTAAATCTGAAGTGACCTTGTTACAAACAAACATATATGTGTGTGTATGTGTTTGTAATATATATTATGTTTGTAATACATTAGCTTATATATCATTCATATAATATCATAGCATATATATATATATATATATATATATAAAACTATAAAACTAGATTTTCAGAGAACAAAGCAGAGGGAGAATTTAGGTAACTCACAAATTCCCTGTTGTGTATTGGGTTCACCAAAAGCAGACAGTGACACAGGAGTTGACTGTAAGTAGGTCATCTAGTTAGGATGCCTATAGACAGGCAGCAGAGACACAAACAAGTACCCTATAAAAATCTTTATCAAGCCAGCTATTGCCAAAGTCCACCCCCTGAACTCAATCCCACAACAAAAGTGCTTTCAGTGGGATATACCCCCCACGCCCCATCCCAAACCTGACCCCAGAGATGAGAAAGCTAGAGTATCATTCACAAACTATGGTCCATTGCTTTGTAAGGATGCTAACCATTACATATGGTTTCCTGTCTTTCCAGTCTTCCTCATGACTGGACATAGGGATGCTTCCTTGATTTAGGGAAGGTACTTGAAGAAATGCAGAACCAAATATCTGAAGTCTATGGCTGTCTACAGAGTAGTGNGGCCCAAGAGATACAAGGTAATGAGGGACCAAAAAAATCTACAGCCACCAGTTCACAAAGATCAGAAGACAAATTCAAGCCCAGGTTTATTTGGGTCCAAAGTCAATTAACTAGAGAAAGGATAGGNCTAATTCTAACTAGACCTGAATATCACTATATTGAGGATCTATACTAACAGACTATTGGATTGCTAGATATTTGATGTACCATCTATGGTCACAGACAGATAAATATGATCTTTCTTCTTATACNACATCTTNTTGGTGGAGATATTATGCCATTTTAGTACAATGATCAGTGTGCCTTAGTCCCAATGGGTAGCCAGAGTCACTGTAAGGCCAACATACCCACTTATATTGACTGGAAAAGAGGATAGTCCTGGAATGTCTTCTTCTTAAGCAAGGAGTGTCCCAAGAAAAGATCTGTCATCTTCTGAGCATCTGCTTTTCTAAGTGTCATTGGAAGACAAATATGTCAACCTCAGCGATGAGCCTCCTAATCATTTTTCCAATACCATGCNGTCAACCCTAAAATCTTTTTTTTAAAGATTTTTTTAAATTCATTTTACAGACTAACCACAGGTCCCCCTCTCATCCTTCTTCCCACTCTCCCCCAAGCCTTCCCCTCCAACTCACCCATCCCCTCCTCTGAAAAGGTAAGGCCTCCCACGGGGAGTCAACAAAGCCTGGTATATTCAGTTTAGGCAGGTCTAAGCCCTTCCTCCCTGTGTGAAGGCTGTGCAAGGTGTCCTACCATAGGAAATGCAACCCTAAAATCTTACACGGAAAACAACATCAAANGGACTCAGCAGATTGTATTTATGTATTTATAAATATATATAAGAATAACCATAAAGTAATAAATTTGAGAAGGAGCAAAAGAAGCATGGGAGAGACTAAAGGGGAAGGAAAGAAAGGGGGAAAATAATATAATTATATTTAAAACTTTTTTAAAAGTTACCCTTTGCTTATATTGTCTCAAGAAATTTCTGCTGGGCCTGTAATGAAATCCACAGTTTTGTACTCACCTTGATACCCTGCTCCATGTGTTTTCTTTGTTTACTGGTCCCTGGTATACTTTATTTTTCTGTTTCTTCCAGAACTATTACATCAGCTTTCTATCTGTGTTCAAAATCCTGAAGCAATGTTAGCTACTTCCAACATACTGTCTGATCCTCTATCACATTGTAGCTACCAGTCATGTTCATAACAGTCACTCTGCTGTTTTTCTATATGTGTCATACCAGTGCTGCCTGACATATTTTCCAGGGCACCTAGTGCTTGACATCTTTGACACCCCCATTTAGGTGATTGATGTGTTCATGCTTTCTTCTCTAGACTTTGGTCATGCTAAGGCCAGGTTTCATTCATTTTAACTATCCAGTCTTTCACTGAAACTTAGAGTATCCTGCACATCATATGAACAAAGTAATAGCTACAAAATTAAAAAGGTAGGTAAATATGAAAATGAACTGTTTTGAATTTGGGAACTAATATATAGACACATGTCAGTTCTGTGGCCACCTATGCGGTTTGACCTTGAGTGCATAATTTGTCTGGGACTCAGTTTCTTTATTTGTAAAATTAGGCAATTTAGAGGTGAAGCTTATCGAGATTTTAGCATGAATACTCCAACTACAAAGGGCTTGTTTTTAAATTATGGCANTCTCCGCTGGCTAAACGACTTTAAAGAAGCTAATTAAAGCTGCCTATCTAGCCGGGGAGTTCCCGTGAGAATTAAATAAAACAACAAACTAAAGGGAAAGTGCATGGGAATACTCTAGAAGCTCTCAGTGTCTTTTCTCTTCTCCCCTTTTTGGCTACGAGATAACAAGCAGCCTTGCTTGAACCCAGCCCCTGGCTAAGGATATACAGAATAAGTGAAGCACGTGCTAGCTTAAGAGTACAGAAATTCATTTTTATCCCATCTTCATTTCAAGCATAGTGACGTAAGAAAGGACATCCCCAGCTTTGTTCAGTCCCCAGCTTAAATATATTAAGGAAATTAAAGTAAATAAAGAATAAAAAGAACCTTGCCAAAGACAGGCACAGAGCAGGGAGATGATATTGGCATTCAGAAGAAAGGAGTTTATGCTAAACTTTGCAGAGCATAAGTCAGGTTGTGTGGAATGCAAGAAGTCAAGGGACAAGGAACTCGGAGGGCTCCAGGGGCTTCCATCCCAGCAGTCTCCAGTGGGCATCTTGGTGAAGCCTGGGGAGTTCAGGAGACCTCAGATGCCTCAAGGAGCTCCCTATGCTACAAGCCGCAGCTGTTCTGAGAGCCCCTACCTGCTCCCTTGACAATGTCTACCAGGTGAGAAGGGGAGGCAGCATTTAGCAAATCCCAACAGCTGTCAAATGCACTTCTGGGTGATTTATATAAGCTTTGCAACAAACCTTGAAGCAGGGAGCATTTTTGACATTTCACATTAGTTGAGTTTCTGTTGTGTGACAGATGTGTGTTATACTTCATCTCAATCTTTACAGTAATCCTGGAAAAAGACATAATTGTACACTTTGTATAGATGAGGAAATTATGGTTTGGAAAGATGGGCTAACTGCTAGGAGTCTCTCAAGCAGGGAGTCATAGAGATGAGATTGAAAACTCACTCTATTTGACTCATGGGCCCAAAACATGAACCAGCCTGAAGACCTCATAGCTCCAAGGATGGAGTTTATGCATGTATTTATATTCACTTTTTGTTTGACTTATTTTCAAGTCATTCTAAGAAAAGAACTGCATGGTATCCCTGTATGCTAGCAGAATTATCTCTTTACAGCCTTAATTTCTAAGATTTGAGTTACTGAAATTCCCTTTATTTCATTCCTAAATATGCCTAATACGCCTCATCCTCTTGAAGCCCAGATTGATAGTGGCAGATATCCTCTTATCTTCAAGAGACTAAGTTTTAGGGTAAGATAATCAGAGAGGAGGGAGGATTAAATGAAATAATTGATGTGAGGTACTTGTTACAGTACAATCTGCAATATGGTCTGTTATTGTTATTATTTATGCAATTCTGCTTTCTCCTGTGAATATAATCTCTCAATTTTTTAAAGTACAAGTGAGATTGTCTACTTTCCTCTGATACTTAGCATTTTCTTCCTAGTTCATACTTCTTCCTCTTCTGTACTGCCTGTGAAAACAGTATTTTCCTTGAGGTTAGAATCTGGTTTATCCAGTTTATTCCTCATTCTAATTAGAAACATGACCACATATATATAAGATCATATTGGGAGAAGGAAGGAGAAGAGGAAGGGAGGGGAGTAGGAGGGTGAGAGGAGGGAAGAAATAGAGAGAGAGAGCTGGGAAAGCAAGAGGATTGGGAGAAAGGTAGATGAAGAGAAAGGAGAAGAAAGAAGGAAAAGATAAAAAGAATAACACAAGAAAGAAGGGGAAAAGTTCAGACAATGCAGGCTGAAGACATCAGATACTTAGGGCTGGAAATAACTCTGTAGTAGTAGCAAAACACTTGCCTAGTATCCACAAGGCTATGGCTGTAGTCCTTGGCAAGAAGAATAAAGGGGAAGGGGATAGGAGGAAGAAAGAAAAGAAAACCTGCTTCTACCACAGATGAATATATCTAATCCTGTACGCTTTAGTAAATAATAACAAAATTATAATTTAGTTTAATATTTATTATAAAAATCCAGCTACATTTATTGTGAGTACCTATCTTGTGATTTGCAGGGTTATCTCAGGTAGCTGTTACTGCTTACCTAAGTTGGATAAATGAAAAATTTTTAGCATNGGGGCTTCAGCATCACACATGGACCCTCACTGTTGGTCTGAGTGGTCCTATTTAGAATCCTGCTCTCTGCCACCAATCTATTCTAAGTTCTTCTTCCTATCATCATGCGTAATCTTTTCATATATACTGTATGCTTCTGTATATGTTACAAGAATTTTTTTAAAGTTATTACCCCAATCATATTGGCCTTTGGGGGTACATTGCCTGACTATCAATGTGTCAAACATGACTCAGGATCTAATGAACTTTTCAAAGTTTCTGGAAGATTCTGTGAAGCGAATGTTTCTTATTTGCATGATCAGGGCATTTAATTTCTGTCTGTGTCATGAGAGAGAATACACAGGTTGGTTTTCTGTTTATTTTGGTTACTTTTTGTATTTCTCCTTCTTTACTGTTATGAATGTGGTCTTCCCCCAAGACCTCAAGCTGAAATGTGATTGTCATTATAGGGGTATTGGAAAGTCTTTAATAGTAATAAATCTTTAAGAGGGATAAATGCCTTTGTTGAGGGAGTGGGTTTGTTCTAATGACACCAGGTTGCTATAACTCAATCCAGTCTCTCATACTTTGTCTTTTGTCCTCATCTGGCTATCATTTGGCTTTCCACTATGAGAGGAAAGAGCATAAGGCCCCGGCTGAAACTGTATTATTAGACACCCCAGCTTCCTGAACCATAAGCCAAAATAAACTGATTTTCCCTTTGGTTATTTTATTAACCCAATGGTAAATGGACTAAAAGACAACCTAAGTATAAGTTGACTATAAAGAATTATGTCATTTTGTAAAAATAAAATTTTCCATCCCATAGGTTTGACTCAAGACTTCAAAGATACTTGAGTGAATGAATAAGTACAGTTGCTAATGNGGGCCTGATCATATTAGATGAAGACAGACACGCACATTGTCATAGCAAAGGCAATGACTGTGTGAGACTTTGAAGAGAAAGAAAATAAACATCTGAGGAGAATGATACCTTCTTCCTAATATAAGTCATTTTTAAGTATTCCAAATACTTTCATGTTGAACTTCAACTGATACACAGTGCCTGTCCAACATATCCATTGGTGTTGCATTCTTCAGGTCCTCTGAATATATGTTTTGGTTGTTGGCTTGTTGTTTTGTGAGACTTCTAACAATCAGAAATACTCCTTTGCCTGCTCTTGGAACAACAATAAAAAAAATCTAAATAGAGGAACAGAAAAACTAAGCAAAACTAAACAAAATTATGTTAAGGTTAATGTGAATTTTTTTGTAATTTGAGGAGTACTGAGGGCATGTTTGCAACAATTGTAGAACACAAACATTGTTCTGTGGGGCAACGGCTCATGGATAAGAGTGCTGGCTGGAGAAATACTAGGAGCTGAGTTCAAATCCCCAGGACTCACATAAAATTCTGGCTGTTTTTCGTGTGCCTGTAATTCTATAATTGTAGTGGATGTAGAGACCAGAGGACCACTGTGGCTCTCTGNTAACCAACTTAGCTGCAGATTCAGTGAGACAACTTGTCTCAAGGCAGTCAAGGAGAAAGTGATAGAGAAGGACACCTCTGACATCCAGGCATGAACATTGCACATTGTGTGCATTCAGCACATATATAAACATACACAACACACACACACATACAATGAAAATGTTATTAAGTTGCTTCTATATAGATTCTCTCTAAATATATATATCTATATTATAGAACATATAATACATTGTATCTTGTTATAATCCTCTAATATAGTTTGAGGACTATCTATATAACATTTATATTGAAATAATTATTTTAAGTATCTATAGACAATTCAAAGTTTATAGGCAGATATGCTTAAGTTGTCTGCAAATACTCCACCATTTATACAACATACTTGAGCATCCATGCATTTTTGTATCTGCATGGGATCCTGAAGTCAACCCTCCACAGATACTAAAGGATTATTGTCCATGTATTCATGCATTTCTGCAAGTTATGCAGACACTGGCTAGTTGGAGTAGGGCAACAAACAGAACTGTCAGAAAATGATCTTGGCTTTTCATACTGATTGTCTTGGATAATGAACCCACTGAGATCATGAGTCCTTCCACTAAGGCCAATGAGAGAGGCTTCTTCTGAATGAGTTCCTAACAGAACTGACAGTGTNCAATTTTCAACTGACTCCCAAGTTCCCCTACTATTTGGTAGATGGCTTTATTAGACAAATCCTCCAAACAGCAGGCACCTAAAACTAGTAGTATGATTGTTTCTCCCACTGACACGGTTGATTGAAAACTTGTTCTATTAAAGGGAACAGCCACAAGGAGGCATGTCCTTATCCTAGGATGCAAACTCATGTCAGCTGAATGCGAGGCTCAAGAATAACTACAAGTGAAAAAANACAGAAAAACAAGGAGACATCAGTAACAGAAGACTGAATAATGGATCCCATGNGGNCCTGCACTCTAGTCCTCAAAAATATATGACCATTTAACCTTACTTGGAAATAGACCTTTTAGCTATGATTAAAGTTAGGGGCCTTGAGATGTAGAACAGGATTGTCTCTGTGAGCTAAACCTAATAATATTTGTGAGTCCTTAAAAACTGGCAACACTTCCTGGCTGCAGTCAGTCACAGTGGTTTACTGAGAAAGCTATAACATGAGAGGAACCAAACCCTGCATTACGGGCTTTGAAGATGGAAGAAAGGCAGCAATCCAGCCCATGAGCAGCTGACACAACCTGAAAAGACAAATGACTTTACAGCCAAACTCCAAAAAGAAACCCCTAAACTTTGACATTCAACTCAAAGTTTCTAATTTAAGAATGGATGACAATGAATAGGTGTTGCTTTAGCCATCTGCTTAGAGATATTTCCTTATGGCTGNAGTTAGCACCTAATACAGTTGATTTTGTCTTGTAGAGTCCCGTCTTACAGATTTTCCCATGATCTATATGTATCCTGTGATGTAGAATTCATCCTCAGCTCTAGTTAACAGGAGACAGTTAGCAGAGAAATAGCCTAGGCTGGTCATTGGTCCATGTAAAAAAGTATCAGTTAAACATTCTATGTATAAATAAAGCACAATGTGTATTGCACATGTATGTATCTGGTTTTGGGGGAGTATATGCACACAGATACACACACACACAGACACACAAGCATGCATGCATGCATGTGTATAGGATATAGGTCAACATTGAATGTCTTCTTCAATAGCTACATATCTTACTGTTTGAAACAGAGTCTCTAAGTAAACATGCAACTTACCAGTTAGTCTAGCCTGGCTGGCCAGTAAGATCCAAGTATCCCTCTGCTTCTGTTTTCCTAGTGCCTGTCTTCTTTGTGGATGCTGGGAATCTGAAATCTGGTCCTTAGGTTTTGCAACAACTACTCTACTGATTGAACCATTGCTTTAGCCCCTGAATATTTTTAAATAGTCATTTATAAGCAAATCGTGCTATTTTGTATATATATATATATATATATATACAAAATATATATGTGTGTGTGTGTGTGTGTGTAAGAATATATATACATCTCCTTTCACATTTTCTCTCTGTATACATTTACACACACACACACACACACACACACACACACCACAATACATACATATATCCCATTCTGCTGTACTGGGGAATTAGAAGACTGAGTGAGAAACATGCACAGAAGTTAGTGTTAGGAAAATAACAGCTGGGTATTGGACCATGCCAATGATTCAAGACAAAGGTATGTTCAGAACTATCACTGAAGAGACCATAGGCCAANCAGAAAAAGAATAGTGTTATAGTGTTAGGACTGAGCTGAAAACAGAGGCTTTGTCCAAGTAAAAGATGAGAACAGACACAGTAATGAGAGCAGCCAGTCCCTAACAGAATTCTCTGTCCTTATGGAGTCACCTCATGTCTTGAGGTATCTTCAGCTCAAAGCCATTTGGAGAATACCAGTGATGTTTTTCTGAGCTGCCATTCCAAGTCTTTTTTGTCTAGCTGTCAAGATTTTCTATTTAGCAGTTACCAAGTTCTTGTTTTATAAAATGAAAAATAGAACCCATTTGTGGCCATTGTCAGGGCTTTGGCAGNTGTATTTATACAGCTGGTGAACANGCAGTTACTGTGTGAAGAATCAAGCAGTCCTTGTACCTTGTCAGAGTTGACCATGAGTTATCAAGAGAATACTGAGGCACATTCCTTTTCTAGTACCTCTGTAAGTCAGCTCTATACTTAGGAATAAATATGCTTTTCCTCCTTTGATTATGTCTATAAAATGCATTTGTTACATGCTGCTATAGATGTGGGGAAAGGGGAACACTTATATACTGCTGGTTGTAATGTATACTAGTGGAACCACTTTGAAAAAAATTCTAGAGATTTCTCAAAGAACTAGAAATAGAATTATCATATGACACAGCCATGCCACCCCTGGACATATGCCCAAAGGATTTGTACCCTTCTACACAGATATTTGCACATCCATGTTTATTGCAACTCTATTCACAATAGCTAAGGGATAGAATCAACATAAACATTTATCAACAGATAAATAGATAAGAAAATGTGGCATATATATATATATATAAATTTTTTTAGCTCTAACAAAACCAAAATTATGGAATTTGCAGGTAAATGGATGAAACTGGGAAAAATAGATTATACTGTCATTTCAGACCCAGAATGACAAATGCCCCATTTATCTCTCATGCATATTGATTTAATATTGTGTGTTTAACTTGGAGTTCCTGAAGAATCCTGGAAAGGAGTAAGGGGACAGTGGTGTGGGTTGCATTGATGGAAGAGGGTATAACTCATAGGTAAAGTGAGGGTAGAGAGAGGGGAAACTGGCCATGGAATGATATAAGTATAGAGGGGTGATATAACAGGGGAGATAAAATATGTGGGGAGAGACCAGTTAATCAAAATGAAGGGAGCATGAAAAATACCACATGGAAACATATCATCTTTTAACCCAATTAAAAACATAAAGGAAAACATAGAGGTAGATACCTTACATTGCTAGACAATACTGGTCAAAGAATGAGTTAACAAACAAAATTTCAGTGCCAGAATTGGAATACGTCTATAAGGTTTGTAAGTCACAGAGCCCCAGGGAGTCCCCAAAATAATGCAGGCTTCTGTCATTCCTCTTAGTTGCTTGCCAGAACTAGTTGATACCATCCAATTCCTGAAGATACCACATCCTTTTATGTAAGATACAGAGCAATCAAGCTGAAATCAAGTTAGAAGATTCCTCTCTGCTGTTTGGTTTTCATACTGCTGGACAGTGCTATGTAGGCTGCTGGTAGAGGAAAGGGACCAAAGAGACTGTGAACTTTGAGCTACAATACTAATCTTCCAGGAAATATGTGNCCACTGAAGCAATGGTAGAAAAAACTCTTATGAAATTAACTAACTCTCTGATTGGATTTGAAGTGTGTTCTACACAAGGTAATCCATACCTAGTACTATATACTCAGTCAAAAACCCATGACTGAGAAGTTCTTAGGACCTAGAGGGAACCTACTACTGCTGCATGTCTCAACTGACATATCAAACTACCTTCTAAATACCAATGTTTATATCCACAGACAAAGGCTACTCCCAGCTGAAGTCAGAGGAGCCTTTATTTGCAGTGAATAGAGGTGAATGCAGAGACTCATGGCTGTACAAGAATCTGATAGTAAGTAGTAATTTTAGGGATCAGCTATGTAAGTCATTTAAATCTACCCTCTTTAATTCTCAGGAATCATTATGGAATGTGGGGGCAGAAAGCATAACAAAAGGCTATGAAATGTCATCTTCTAAGCATATCACGGCCACAGCACTGGTGAACTCACAGCAGCTGAGTTTACTGGCACTGGACCTACACAAGAGGAGCCCAGCCAGAATTCAGATATGGGTGGAGGAGAGCATATCATGTGGCCCTACCACTTATTGCTGAACTACTGGCAATTAACAGATTATAGAGAAGAAGAGGCATAGTATCCAGTTGTGGACTTACTGGTGAGCTCACCAGGCTCTGTTGCATAGTTCCAAACACATGATCACACAGATGGCCTTCGTTAAAATCAGTGGGACATAAAACAAAACAAAAAATCANGAATATGAAAAAGAGATGTGGAGAGAAAGAGGGGGGTGTAGAAGGAGCGAGAGGAAGATAGAGTGGGGAGAAGAGCAACCCGAACACAAATTTACCCATAGATGACAATATCAATATATATATAAGTACTATAGTTTTAAATAGCCACTAGCTTCAGATNGAATGTTTGAAATCAGATGTTCAATATGACTGATTTATTTTCATTCTGAATGATAGCTGCAGTGTTTAAGCAACCATGGTGTCAACATTTCCAGGTCTTATTGACCCCATCCTACTTGAATTACTCCTCCCCTGCTTTGTCCTCCACCATTGCCTTTTCCTACTTCCCCCTAAGCTGGTTTTTATTTCTTCCCTCCTTTGTTTCAAAGACAGGGACTCCTACTATTCACAGTGGCCATGGATTCACCTTGTAGCTGATAACGACNATGAACCTGTGATCTACTGGACTCACTGCTGGAATTAGGAGCATGTGGCACAATCACTTTTACAGGGTTGCTAAAGATTGAACCCCGGGATTTCTGCATGATTGGCAAGAGCTCTACCAACTGTGCTACATCTCCGGGCATGCATTTGCCTTTTAATCATTGTTGAACACATTTTCCTCCTCTGTGTAATCTTCTGCACAATTACTCATTCTCATTGATAACCACATTACAAATTCTCTAGAATGGATTCCCAATTCAAATATCCACATGCCATCCTATTTCTTCCTCTAGCACCCAAACCTTAATATAGCCCATACTGGATACATTTGTCTCTTCTTTTCTCAATCTATAGATTGTTTATGTATCCCTTGTAGTTCCATCATTGGCCATATATCCATATTAGACACCTAGAAGTTCTCTTCTACTTTATGACTTCTTCCCTGAATGTTTGACATCTAATCACTTAAATTGCTTATTTCACATTCCTTTAGAAACATTTATTACTTTATTATGTATATGAGTATCTGCAAATATGTATGTGTCAGAAGAGGGTGTTGGGTCCTGTGTCCTATGGTGGCTTGAATAACATGGCTCCCATAGGCTCATATGTTTGAATGCTTAGACACCAGTGGCACTATTTGAAAGGATTAGAAGGATTAGGATGTGTGGCCTTATTCTCGGAAGTGTGTCACTGAGGGTGGGCATTGAAGTTTCAAATGCCTATGCCAGGCCCAGGCTCTCTCTTTCCACCTGTGGATCAGAATGTAGCTCTCAACTACTTCCCCAGCACCGTGCCTGCCATGCCTGCTGCCATGCTCCCTCCCATGATAATAATGAAGTGAGTCTCAGAAACTACAAGCAAGCCCCCAATTAAATGCTTTCTTATAAGTTGCCTTGGTCATGGTGTCTTTTCATAGCAATACAACAGTGACTAAGATAGATCCTCTCAAATTGTAGTTACAGACAGAATCCTTCATGTAGTTTATGGGGACTGAATTCAGGTCCACTGAAAGAGCCATCCACTAAGCCATCTCTCAAGCCCCCATCTAGTATTCTTAATATTTATTGGAGATCTTGCTTAGAAACTAGCTAGTCAACATTAACTTCTTTTCTTCTCCACATTCACCCTAAATATCCAGCAATATGAATTTGCACTAATTATATGCAGACGCTGTTTGAAGAGATCCACATGTATTATANCTTTTTATCCTCCCAGGAGCCTCGCGAGTAGTGAGCAGCACTATCGTTTCTCTTACATACGTAAAGAAATGAGAACTTGAAGATGGTTGGCAATTTGCCTAAACCCACCAGAGTAAACAAAAAGAAAACTATTTAGCCTACATATTTCTGGCTCCCCAAATCAGATTTTCAAATTGTCAAAGAAAAGAAGATACGGAAAGAGAAAATTAATCATTTACCTTTAGCATTTTTCAGGTTTTAGGATTTAGGGATAATGGCCACTAAATTAAATGTTATAGGTGGCATAGCATTCAAGCAACAAAACCATATATCTTGAATGTTATCCAGTGGTAAGTACTTGAAAGCTGTAGTGTTAATTTTTAAATAAAATATACTGACATATATAATTTCATCAAGTCACTACTCATATGGATATATGCACATTCACATTTATTGCTATACTATTCAAAATAGCTAAGAAATGAAAACCTAGATGTCCATTAACAGGTGAATTAATAAAGAAAATGGATATATATATGTGTATATATATATATAGTTTTTGCTATATGTAAAAATTTTAAAAATCTATCATAACCATTTGAAAGAAAATGGATAGAACTGAAAATTATTATTTTGGTGAAATAAGCCAGTTCTAGAAAGATAGAAACACTTTGTCTCATATACAGAAGCAGAATATAGTTTTAAATTGTGTGTGTGTGTGTGTGTGTGTGTGTATGTATGTGGTGTGTATGTGTGTGGGGTTGCTGAAGTTAGCAAAAGACTATGAGAGGGGAGGAGGAGATATTGAGGGAAAGGAGAGAAGAGAAGAATGATACTCACATAACATGAAAGATGAAAGCAGAAAGAAAAACTATTTGAAGGGAGGAAGAAGAAATGGAGGAAGAAGTTAGGTGGATGAAGGCTATAGTAGGAAAGAGTGATAGATAAAGACAACATATAATGATCTATGCATATGAAAATGCATAATAAAACCTATCTCATATGCAAAACTTGATTTTTAAAATTTTCATAAAAATCAGGCTTTGCTGACTTCCTGTGAGAGGCCTTACCCTTTTGGAGGAAAGGATGGGGGAGTGGGTCAGGGCGGGGGAATTGGGGGGAATGGGAGGAGGGATGAGAGGGGCATCTGTGATTGGTATGCAAAATGAATAAAAATATTTCTTAAATTAAAAAAAAGAAAAAAATCTATAATGCAGAACCTAATGAATTGCTACCACTCACTTCAGCCCACTGAAAGCTTTCTCTAGAGTATTTGATTTGTTATCTTAAATAAACTTCCACTGTCAAAACACACTTTACATATTGTAAAGTTCTAATAACCAGAAAATTGTATTAATTTTCCTAAGAAGCCTCAAGTCCAAAATAAGTATAAGACTGATTTACAAATAATATTATATATTATTTAAGTGTGTATATAATGTTCTCATCGTTAATATTGTAGACTTGATTGGATGGAGAAAAGCCTTGGCAATGCCCTTGGGAGAGTGTTTCAGAGATGGTTCTATCACAAGGGATTTGAATACTAAATGGATTAGTCTCTTGATGGATTCAGAGCGTGATGACATCACTAAGAGTTTGATGAAAATAGGAGATGGGGCCCCATTGAAGGAAGCTGATCATAGGGGCATGACCTTGGGGCAGCATCATGCTCCTTCCTGTGTCCCTCTATTCTTCATGTCTGCTATAAAGAAATGATGTTCCCCACCAATGTTGTCACCAAGATTTGGTGTACTATACTAGGTCAAGGAATGTGTACTGAACACCCTGAAACCACAAGATCAATTCTTCCTCATTACCTTATTTTGTCTGATATTTGATCACAGACATGATAAAACCAGTGAGCATGTGTATGACTGTTTTAGATATACGAAAACAGGTATTTTGTTATGACACAGAAAGGAAGGATGGCTTTGCAGCCTTAACAGCCTGCGCAAATTCCAGAGCTGCCAATTTTATATGTGTCCTTAACTGGTTACTAGATCTCTCTCATCTTTAGTTTTCTTATCTGACAAATGGGGATAATTATGTAAAAAACCTGATTGCAAAGAGGGCTATTATAAGTAAATAAAAATAAAAACACAGTAGTACCATTCTCAGCATATTGTAAAGTGCCAATAACCAGAAAATTGTATTAATTTTACTAAGAAGCTTCAAGTCCAAGCAAAGCATATCTTGAAATAAGAAACCTATATCTTTGGTTTGAAATTGAAAGTTTCTTCAATCTTTTCTTTTCCCTTTTCCCACTTTCCCACAAAGTTTTAAAGCAAACAGTAGACTTAGATTGTTTCAGTAACTGTAGCATCACTAAAAATAATCTGCTAAATTAGACCCTATGAAGAATGAACTGAAGCAGAGAAGCACCAGAGGCAATGAGACTCATTAAGAGGCTATGATTATTTCCATTATCATTGGAATTTCCTTGCATGGATAATGACTCTTCCATCTTACTTNTATTCACAGCTAGATGCCTTAACATCATGAGTTTTCATCAACTTAATCCCTTCTTCTACTCTTCCCATGTAAGCACTTAGTAAGTCCTGACTATTTCACTTCTCAAGTGCCTGTTAAATTGGATTCACTCATCTCTATCCCACTGACCTTGAGTACATCTTCTATGGACTTCTGTAAGAGGTTACTAATTATGGACAACTGCAGGTCCCATCTCCTCCCTTCTATCCATTTTCTTTTTTTTTTGTTTTTTTAGTTTATTTATTTATTCTTACATTAAAAAGATCTTCCACTCCTTTTACATACCAACCTCAGATCCCCCTCTCCTCCCTCCTCCCGCCCC
>LZPO01044922.1:18017-34723 GCA_001675575.1 Neotoma lepida | reverse complement strand
CCTCCCATGGGCATGAACAAAGCATGGCACATCAAAGTGAGGTAGGACCAAGCTCCTCTCCCTGCATCAAGATTGGGCTAGGTAATCCAGCATGAGAAATAGGTTTCCAAAAACCAACTAAGGGAAAGGGACAGGTCTTGATCTCACTGCTAGAAGCCTTACAAACAGACCAAGCTACACAACTGTCACACACATACATGCAGAGTGCCTAGGTCAGTCCCATGCAGGCTCACTAACTGTTGGTCCAGAGTACATGAGCTCCGAAGAGCTCAGGTCAGCTGTCTCTGTGGGTTCCTCCCTCATGACCTTGAACCCCCTGGCTCGTACAACCCCTCCTCCCTTTCTACAAGAGGGCTCCTGGAGCTCTGCCAGGCTTGGCTATGGATCTCTGCATCTGCTTCCATCAGTTACTGGATAAAGTCTCTCTGATGAAAATTAGGGTAGTTACCAATCTGATTATAGTAGATGGCCAGTTCAGGCCCCCTCTCCACTGTTGCTAGGAATCTTAGCTGGGGTCATCCTTGTGGATTTCTGGGAGTTTCCCTAGCACCAGTTTTCTCCTTAACACCGAAATGACCCCTCGTATCAAAATGTCTCTTTCGTGACTCTCCCCCTCCACCCACCTCCAGCCTGCCTCCTGCACCCAGCCCCGCCAACCTGCTCCCTCAAGTTCTTGCCCCCCCATTTACCCAGGAGCTCTCTTCTATTTCCTTTTCCCAGGGAGCTCCATGCATTCCTCTTTGGGCCCTCCTTGTTATCTAGCCTCTCTGGGGCTGTGGATTGTTGGTTGGTTATCCTGTACTTTACTCCTAATGTCCACTTATGAGTGAGTACATACCATGTTTTGTCTTTCTGGGTCTGAGTTATCTCACTTAGAATGATTTTTTCTAGTATCTTTCATTTGCCTGCAAATTTTGTGAGGTCATTGTTTTTTTACAGTTGAGTAAATGTGTAAATGTACCATATTTTCCTTATCTGTTCGTCGGTTGAGGGGCTTCTAGGTTGTTTCCAGGTTCTGGCTATTATGAATAATGCTGCTCTGAACATAGTTGAGCGATTGAGCACCCTTTGGGTATATACCCAAGATTGATATACCTGGGTCTTGAGGTAGGTTGATTCCCATTTTTCTGAGAAACTGCCTTATTTTGATTTCCAAAGTGGCTGTACAAGTTTGCACTCCCACCAATAGTGGAGGAGTGCTCACCTTACTGTACATCCTCTCCAACATAAGCTGTCATTGCTGTTTTGATCTTAGCCATTCTGAAAGGTGTAAGATGGTATCTCTCAGTTGTTTTAATTTGTATTTTCCTGATGACTAAGGACTCTTTGAGTGTTTCTCTGCCATTTGAGATTTTGTTGCTAAGAATTCTCTGTTTAGATCTGTACACCGTTTTTTAATTGGATTATTTGGTATTTTGATGTCTAGTTTCTTGAGTTCTTTATATATTTTGGAGATCAGCTCTCTATCAGATGTGTGGTTTGTGAAGATCTTTTCCCATTCTGTAGGCTGCCATTTTGTCTAATTGAGTTTCCTTTGCCTTACAGAAGCTTTTCAGTTTCAGGAGGTCCCATTTATTAATTGTCAATCATGGTGTCTGTGCTACTGTTGTATATCCAGGCAGTAGTCTCCTGTCCCAATGTATTCAAAGTACTTCCCACTTTCTCTTCTATCAGGTTCATTGCAACTGGATTTATGTTGAGGTCTTTGATCCACTTGGACTTGAGTTTTGTGCAGGGCGATAGATTGTATCTATTTGCATTCTTCTAAATGCAGACATCCAGTTATGCTAACATCATTTGTTGAAGATGCTTTCTTTTTTCCATTGTATAATTTTGGCTTCTTTGTCAAAAATCAGGTGTTCATAGGTTGTGTGGATTTATGTCAGAGTCTTCAATGTGATTCCATTGATCAACTGGTCTGTTTTTATGCCAATACCAAGCTGTTTTTATTACTATAGCTCTATAGTAGAGCTTGAAGTCAGGGATGGTGATACCTCCAGAAGTTCCTTTATTGTACAGGATTGTCTTAGCTATCCTGGTTTTTTGTTTTTCCTTATGAAGTTGAGTATTATTCTTTTGAGGTCTGTGAATAATTGTGTTGGGATTTTGGTGGGAATTGCATTGAATCTGTAGATTGCTTTTGGTTAAGATTGCCATTTTTACTATGTTAATCATACTTATCCATGAACATGAGAGATCTTTCCATTTTCTGAGGTCTTCTTCGATATCTTTCTTCAAAGACTTAAAGTTCTTATCATACAGGTCTTTCACTTGCTTGGTTAGAGCTACCCCAAGATATTTTATATTATATAATATCATATTAATTACATAAATTAAATTATATTAATTTATATAATTACTTTAATTATATAAATTATATTTTATATAATTATTTACAATTATTTACTATTGTAAAGGGTGTTGTATCTCTGATTTCCTTCTCAGCCCATTTAACATTTGTATATATGAAGGCTTTACGCCATGGTGATCCCATTAGATACAGGGGGTTATTCCAGTTTTGTTTTTGTTTTTTTATCTGTTAAGATTTGTTTGTGACTGAGTATGTGCTCAATTTTAGAGAAGGTTCCATGAGGTGCTGAGAAGAAGTTACATTCTTTTATGTTTGGATGAAATGTTCTGTAGATGTCTGCTAAGTCCATTTGAGTCATAACATCTGTTACTTCTCTTATTTCTCTGTTAAGTTTCTGTCTGGCAGACCTGTCCATTGGTGAGAGTGGGGTGTTGAAGTCTCCCACTATTAAAGTGTGGGGTTTGATGTATGATTTAAGCTTTAGTAATGTTTCTTTCACAAATCTGAGTACTCTTGTATTTGGGGCATAAATGTTCAGAATTGAGACTTCATCTTGATGAATATGTAATGCCCTTCTCCATCTCTTTTGATTGATTTTAGTTTGAAGTCTATTTTGTTAGATATTAGGATAGCTGTACCAGCTTGTTTCTTAGTTCCATTTGATTAAAAATTCTTTTACCAACCCTTTACTCTGAGGTAATATCTGCCTTTGAAGTTGAGGTGTGTTTCTTGTATGCAGCAGGAGGATGGATCCTGTTTTTGTATCTATTCTGTTAGCCTGTGTCTTTTTAATAGGCAAATTGAATCCATTGATATTAAGAGATATTAATGACCAATGATGTTAATTCCTATTATATTCTGGGTTTGCTGTTGTTGTTGGTAGCGTGTGTGTGTGTGTGTGTGTGTGTGTGTGTGTGTGTCCCTTCTTTGAGATTTGCTGGTGTGAGATAATCTATTGCCTGTGTTTTCATGGGTGCAGCTAACTTCCTTGAGTTGGAGTTTTCCTTTCAGTACTTTCTGTAGGGCTGGATTTGTGGGTAGGTATTATTTAAATCTGGTTTTGTCATGGAATATCTTATTTTCTCCCTCTATGGTGATTGAAGTTTTTCTAGGTATAGTAGTCTGGACTGACGTCCACGGTCTTTTAGTGTCTGTAAAATGTCTGTTCAGGATCTTCTGGCTTTCAGAGTCTCCATTGAGAAATCGAGTGTAACACTGATAGGTTTACCTTTATATATTACTCAGCCTTTTTCCTTTGCAGCTCTTAATATTCTTTCTTTATTCTGTATATTTAGTATTTTGATTATTATGTGTTGAGGGGACTTGTTTTTGGTCCAGTCTATTTGGTGTTCTGTAAGCTTCTTGTACCTTCATAGGCATGTCCTTCTTTAGGTTGGGAAAGTTCTCTTCTATGATTTTGTTGAATAAATTTTCTGTGCCTTTGAACTGGAATTCTTCTATTTCCTATTATTCTTAGGTTTTTGTCTTTTCATGGTGTCCCAGCTCTCCTGGATGTTTTGTATTAAGAATTTTTTGGATAACGTTTTCTTTGACCGATGAATATATTTCCTCTAGTGTATCTTCAATGTCTGAGATTCTCTCTTCTTTCTGCTGGAGATGGTTGCATCTGTAGTTTCTGTTTGCTTACCCTGATTTTCCATTTCCAGAATTTCCTAGGTTTGTACTTTTTNTATTGCCTCTATTTCAATTTTCAGGTCTTGAACTGTTTCCTTCACCTGTTTGATTATTTTTTTCTTGGCTTTCTTTAAGAAATTTATTAATTTCTTCCATTTTTTTGTTTGTTTTTTCCTTGATTTCTCCAAGGGAACTTTTCACTTCTTTTTTAAGGGTCTCTATCATTTTCATAAAGTTTTTTCTAAGGGCATTTTCTTCTGTTTTATCTGAATTGGGACGTTCAGGTCTTGTTGTTGTAGGATCACTCAGTTCTGGTGGTGCCATATTGCCCTTTATGCTGTTGAATATTCTTACACTGGCATTTACCCATCTGTTTTTCCAACTGGTGTATGTGGTGATTGTGCCTATAGGGGCTACTGCTCTTCCACCTGGTGTAGGTGGCACTTGTGCCTATCAGGTCCATTGATGTTGCTGGAGAGGGTTGTCCAAGAAGAAGATACTGGGGTAAGTATGGTTGGGTGGAGTAGTGGGTCTTGTAGGAACAGAGTCCAGTGGGTGGCAGTGGTGGTGGTGTGGCCTGCCTGCAAGTCTCTCACCTGCTGGCTGGCTGCTGGGGTCTACACCAGAGCAGTGGGGTTCCATGAAAGATACATTGTTTAAGTCCCATTTCTTCATAAAAAAAAAACCAAAAACCTATGCACACAAGTCCTGACCCACCATTTCCAGGGTACAGCCAGGTATGTAGGAGAGATGCAGGGAGAATGAGTGGAAGGCAACACTTTGTCTTTCCCTCATTTGATTCTTGTTGGCTATAGGCCATGTGCAGGGAGTGAAGTAAGAGAACTGAGCAGGCATACTGGGTTTATTGAGCAAACCTCCCTCAACACCAGTGCCAGGGTCTCATTTCTGTGCCCTGTGATGATGATGAGCGAGTCTCAGTTGTAAGCCACCCATTGCTATGGTCTAGTATCTGAAGATTTCAAGAATATTATAAGAGGAAAGAAGTATTTCTGAAAACTGGGAACAAAACAGCAACAAAAACAAAATTATTGGAACCAGTAAGTACTGAACTGCCATTGCTCCCATTGACAGCAGCAGTGAGAAACATTGGAAAGACAGGGGGACCCAGAGAATCAATGTTCTTTTTTTTTAAGATAATAGAGAGTGGGGTATACCAGAGCCAGGAGAATAGAAATGATTCCTTCTCAGAGTGGTGTCCTATACAGACTGTTAGACAATGTCAAGTTCTGTGGATGTCTTTTTCCTTCATCACTCTTCCCTTGCACTTGAATATGAAGTCTTATAGTACCTGTCCATTTGGACTTAGCTAAAAATCCAACAAATGAAGGAAAACACTAGCACTTTTATAGCAGTGGGTTCAGCAGTGTCACATCCCAGTGACTGTAGAGCAGGATGTTCCCTGTCACTGGGCCTTAAAGGATGGGTTACATTCTGGCAAGCAGAGATGCTCTTGCAACTCCATATTGACAAATTTCTCATTTGTTCTTGTTGCTTCTGCTTCTGTCTTTCCTCTCAGGAAGCCGTATACTCCATTCTCTTTGCATAGTTCTCCAGAGCACTGGCTTAGGCCATGAACGAGCCCTTGAAGGCATAGCTTGGATGGCACCTTACACAGCACACACTATTATTCAACCATAATCATCTTGGCATTGTTATGTTTGCTGATTTGCCCCTAAATGCTCAGAAAATTAGTATCCAATATGTTAATGCTTTAATGATTTTTAAATCTCTTTCTTAATTTGCCAGGTAGAGAGTTTTTTTTTTTTAAAAAAAACCAACTCACTGGCATTAAAATCTTAATTTTTACCCTCAGAAAACAGAGCAGAGAGGGATGAGAGGTAAATGGGGAAATTGCTAAATCATGCGGGTATTATGAAGCCATCAGCATACTAATCCTGAGGATTACCCATGTATCAAGAAACGGTCTCGGTGTGAGACTATGTGGAAGGATTTGAATTAAAAAGCAGGGAGTCTTGAATACACGTGTAGCAATAAGGTAGGTTCAAGCTTCTGAACACTGCCAAATGAAATATCCCTTTAAGTAAGAAGACAGGAGGGAGGAATGAAAAATTATTTTAATTTAAACCTAAGAATTAAGCACAGACTACAAAGATGTAACACTAGCCTATAACCACACAATGAATTATTAGCACATAAAGTGATAAAAGCGGATGANAAGCTGCTCATATTATTTTACTAACCCGGAAAACTGAAGAAACACCAGCTTTCTCCTTTTCTTTTGTGTGTATACGTATTTGTGACACTGTGTGTGGGGGACGTGTGTCTACAAGCACATGTGCATATATATGTGCATTGGCTTATGGAATCCAGAGGTTACTGTCAGGTGTCTCCCTCCACCAATTTCTGCCTTATTTTTTGGACAGAGTCAGGCTCTCACTGAACTTAGCTCATCAGTTTGGCTAGGCTGACTAGCCACCAAGCCCAGAGATGTTCTTTCCTCTGCTCCCAACTCTGAAGTCCCAGGTTCCCAGAACCATATCCAGTGTAGATGTGATGCTGGCATCTGAGTTCAGGTTTTTGTCCTTGTACAGCAAATGCTTCACTGACTGAACCATCTCCCAAGCCTGCACTCAGCATTTTCCCTGCTTGCTCTTGTTTGTCTTCCCTGCTCCATTTATCCAACATGGTTTTGTTGAGCATTGTGTGAGTTTACTAGAGTTGTATACACAATACTGCTTACCGCATGGTTTCAAGAGTATTTTCCCTATTTTGAAAGCTAGATGCCCCAGCTCAGTTGGCAAGGTTTCCTCTCTATTTCTGTGGCTTGCAGGTAGTCTTTGCTACACTGCTTGCTTTTTCTCTTTCTCCATTCTTTTGCCTCTGTCTCTCTCTTTCTCACTGTGTGCCTGTGTGTGTGTGCCTGTGTGTGTGTGTGTGTGTGCCTGTGTGTGTGTGTGTGCCTGTGTGTGTATGTGTATATGCCTGTGTGTGTGCCTGTGTGTGTATTTGTGTGTGTGCCTGTGTGTGTGTGTGTGTGTGTGTGTGTGAGTGCATTCCCCAGTTTCTCCTTGTCCCCACCCCATCTTTGTACAATGATAATAAACAGGCTGGTCTAGGACTTTCTTTAAACCCTCAGCTAATCTTCTCTTCAAATGCAGTCCCCCTCTGCCTTATGGGGACTTACTGTTCAATATATAAATCTTGGGAGAGCACAGTTCAGCCCACAGAGAGCACAGGGGCTCAATATTCACAGCCTGTAGGGTCCTGTGCCTGTCTTCCCTGCTGTTTTTCATGCTTTCAATTTTCTCTCTTAGTTCCCTTAGAGTTCCTTCCTCTTAGAAGCTTTTGAGAAGTTGTGCAATCTTCCCAGGAAGCCTTTCTTTCCATGTTTTCTGCCATACACACAAGATAGCTTTCGTTACATTTTCCTCAGCACCATGCTTCAATTATTACTCATAGTAGGTTTGAAACAATTGTTTCTGATAATGGTAACTGTAATTTGACCTGTTACAATCAGCAATGTTCCTGCTAGCCAGTAGCTAGTAACTATATTCCCTGCTACATTTTCCTCCTGCCCCACCCCCCACCCGGAGAATAAGAACTTAACCTCCATAACCTGGGGTGAAGCTCATAGTTTCTCAGTTGACCCTTCAATATTGTGTATTGAATTAAAGGAATTTCCAAGAACCACCTAGCTTTCCTTTGGCTTTATACATCCATGTAGTAGCTGAACCACAAAGTTACCATTGCAGTTTTCCCTTCTGCCTATTTTTTTCTTCTGTATTAATATGCAATAGGAAGATCATTTATGGATTGCTTCACCTGATCTATTATCATAAGTCTANCATTTGGGGAGAGCCCTGCATGTGCTCATCACTTTACTTCTAGAGTNAATCATTAACATGACTGTTAAAAGCGTGAGTCAACTCCTCTGTCTGGGGGAATTGTTCAGAGTGCCAGTTAGTGATATGCTGGCCAATAGCCAATGACCAGCTAGGGTAGGAAGTTGGAGAACTCTGATCTGTAGCATTTCCTAAACTGTGTAGACCAAAGCTGTAGCTCCTCCTACCTTGGCTGTTTTAAGCCTACTTAGAGAATCCTTTTATCCTTGAAGTCAAGAGTAGAAGAGTCAGCACTATAAGGCAGTGCAGGCTAGCCCCATAAAGCAGTGCAGGTTAGCTCTGGCACATGACTGGTTTTAGAACACCGATAACTTTCCCAGCTTTGCCAANTGCTAAGGATAGCTGTCNGCATTGTAAGGTTGCAGTTTCATAGCCTGTTTCCGCAGGAAATCATCTCATCTAAAATTTTAAATGTATTATTTAATCTGGTAAAGGACTTTAAAGGTACTTCTCATTTCTCTGATATCTTTGATGTTTGCTTTCCTTATCTATTTCTCTTATTGCTTTTTATCAGGTCAAAAATGGATTTGGACTTTCTGTGGTTCTAGATGTTTTCAATTTTTAAATAAACCACTCTTAGTTTTATTTCTCAACTTTGTTTTAATATTTTCTAATATACAACCTTTCTGCCCATCTGTTTTAATTCTATATTTTCTATTATATATGAATTTATTTTTATAGATTTCTAAATAGCAAGAATATATACTATGGAAATATCATATATTATCATTATGCTAGTATATTTATTCAAAAATGTAATTTATTATACTGGTTTGAGATATTATGCTAATAATTTTATTAAATTTTTATTGAAATTCATCAATTATAGAAAATACTCAGTATTTTATTATATAATCAAAACTTAGTTTATGACTGCATTTCTGTATGTCCACAAGGGTTGTTGCTGTATAACATATAACTATTTCCTCTGACTTATCCATGCATGGCCATTCCCTCTCCTCACAGCTGCCTCTGTTGTCACCACAGAGTTTCACTTGATTTGAAGACCCATTGTCCTAAGCAATATTCTCCTTGGAGGCAGATGTCCTTTAGTCATCATTCTGACTCAGATTATGGACTCAATATTGAGGGACAGCATCCATAAGTTTCTCAAGGCTAGGACCTTGTCTGTATTAAGACTGCCTGGGAGATTTTGTTTTCTGGTATGCATAAAGTCCATCTGAGGTTATGATTTGTCCAACAACATCACTTCCTTTGCAGATTTGAAGACATGAATCAATGATTTTTAAGACATATAAACAACATGAGGTTTGCATTAAGCATTTGAATGATGTTTGCTCAATTTATTTATTTTTTTTTGAGTAAGGGTCTACAGGCCAGACTGGCCTCAATTTGTGATTCTACCACTCCTGTCTTAGGAATCTTGGCTTGGTCAACTTTTTGAGTAACATGTCTAAAATTGTCTTTGGATCAATTCCGGCAGGAAAACTGTTGACAGCCAGTTAGTGTGGCACTGTCTGGAGACGGGAGTGTCTAGTTCAAGCAAAAGTAACTAAGATACAGCAGAAAGAAAGATTGAATGTCCTGTGGTTGGTGCCTAGAGTGTGTTTGCTGTGGCTTAAGTATGTCTCTTTGGGTTCATGTATTGAGATTTAATCCCCATTGTAAAACCATAAGAGGCTAAAACTTATTTCAAAACTTAGAAGTGGGGTCTTTGGGAGTGACTAGGAATAGGTTAAGTCTATTGGGCGACATCTCCATGGTTGAATCCTTTTTAAAAATTCTTGTCACATGAAAGAACATGGCAGGCTGTTGATCCCAGCCCCAGGATGTCTAGAATAAAATCTTAAATCAAGCGCTTAGGAGCTGTTGTAACTGAGTGTGCCTTCCAGTGTATCCATACCTGACTGCTGGAACCTGGACATGTCATCCTACATATGCAAAGCATGCTTTACAGGCATTGTATGCTTGAGATGGTTTAAGGGTATCCCCCAAAGTCTCACATGCTGCAGGCATGGCCATCAGCATGGCAGTGTTGAAGTGGTGGAATTGTAAGTAGGCAGGGCAGTAAGGAAGATGCTAGGACATGAGGTGTTCATCTTTGCAAAGCATTAACATAGTCTTCAAATGACTGGTTAGTTCCAAGATAGCAAGCTTTTATGGAGAGGGTGAACCTGGCCTCAAGCGCTTCTAANGCATGTGCCTATCATGATGCCATAAGCCTACTGCTATGTAGCCCAAAGCTCTCAGAGAGCTGAGTAGATGGTGGTGCTATGTACTTGGGTGCTCAAAACTATGATCTAAATCATGGTCTTTTCTTTATAATGTGCCTAGCCTCAGGTATTTTGCCATAGCAACTGAAAACAGACTAAGAATGTGATTAAGGATGTTAAGGTGGAAGGTTATTCTGAACTTCCAGGATGACTCTATTATAAACAAGATAGAAAGGCAATGAGGATTTGACAGGAAGAGGAAGCAAGCTATGTAGTGGAAATTGAAGTGATACAGGGAGGGAGGGACACTTAGCTAAAGCATGCATATAGCTTCTGGAAGCTTCAGCAGGTAAGAAAATATACTTTCTCNGGCCAGCACCTGAACTTAGGCCTATAGAAACTGATAGCTTTTNGTCTTGGAATTGTGAGTTAATATAATTTGTTGCTATAGCCACCAACTTCATGGTGCTTTGCATTAGTTTNAAAGGAAACTAGCCTAGTAGCTTTGTGGAGTTATGCAAATTTTCTACCACACTGCTTTAGTCTCATNATCTGCAATATGGAGAAATACCTCATCACAGGTCTGGAAAGAGCAGTGAGTTANTATGTTCTAGGCCATATAGCAGACCTACAATAATCATTTCTTCATTTCATCCTTGTATGAAACCCAGGTTTAGTCACACAGGTAGTAGCAGGGTAGTCAGGATTTCTCCAAAGGTTTTTCTGACTTCTAATCCACTACAGCAAGTTGCAGCAAAAATTATTAATCAATGGACCAAGAATGATGTTATTGAACATGACTCAAGCTTTCTTTTAAACATGGTCACTGAGAAAAAATGCTATTTTCTGTCATGTGGTCTTAAATTTTAGAAAAGCTGATATTACTTTATGTAAGAAAAAGTTAAATTCCTTTCCTACTAAAGAAATTTAAACCAAATTCCAATTTTTCTAATTTCTTTTCTTTCTTTTGTCTTTTTTTCAGTTTTAGTTAGATTAGTTTTAGCTTCCATGTCTCCTGTAATCATAAAAATGTCAAAAGGTTTTTAAAAATAAAAAGTTTATAAATTAGAAACTTGCAGTAAACCAGGGCTANTTTAGGAATTTTATTTTTGGTACATTTAANTTANCCTCAGTGCGCAGCATGTGTAAGTATCTAGGAGTGGAGTACAGTAACATCCTTGGCCTTCACACACCCTCACCACTCATCTCNCAGAGCAACTTCCAATCCTCTGAGCTCCCACAGAGAAAATCACCCTACAAAGGAATACCATTTTTCATCCTTTGCACTGTATTTTTACTTTATTCTNTCTGTATTCAGATATGTTTAGATACACGTATTCCTTTCACTATGTTAANGTTGGCTAAAGTGTTTAGTATAATGGCATGTCATTCAAGTGTGTAGATTATCAGGCAATACCATCAAGGTTCATTTACAAGTGGCACCACCACCTACTGTCATGGTTCTCAGACAGCTTTCTTATTGTGAAGCAATGTTCAATAGTGTGTGCATGTCACCTACCCACCAGCCCATTTACTCATCTAGTTGAACTTTCAGCAGGTAAGTACAAGTAGACCACCATTTGGGGATTTTTCACCTATGAACCAGACTCTGGCNCTATTGATAAATTGCAGTTTCTGCCATTGGAAGTGTATTTTTGACTTTTGGAAGCAGAGGTATGAGCAGAACCTTCAAAAACACACAGCAAGGACAGTGATCAACGTTTTCCATAGTGAAAGAGTGAATGGGGAGGGATGNGTAAGCCAAAGAAAGAGAAGAGGTAGTAAGGGAGCCTTGACAGAACACACATGGAACACAAGATGTGAGCTTTAGNGGGGAGGAGATCAGAAAGAAAAGAGCCTTAAATAAAAGCTTTAAACCATGAAAGGGAAATGATGATATGGATAGATTGGGCTTGATATTTGATAACATATAGTCAAAGAAGGTCTCTTTGCTTCTCCTAGACAAAAGCATAGACTGGCATTTGGTTGTCTGATGGAAATAATTTAGAAGAACTTATGAGAATGCTATTTATCAAGTCAAGGAGCTTACNGAGATGTGATGTATGTATTCTGACATTCTCCTCTTTCTTTTCTTTTTTTTCCTCCTTGAAACATTACTGACAGTCACAGCTACAGTCCAGCACTCTTGAAGTTGACATATGCTGAGTGACAGATACAAGATAAGAGTAAAATACATTTGAATGTGCCGATAAAGGAAAAATGGGAAAAGGATGAAATTGCAGAGATAGAAGGTGTTTCTTTGAAGCTCTTAGGAGGACAAATTGCTAATCAGGAATAGAACTGTATAGAGGCTTGATAAGTTCGAACGCAGGAACCCGTCTGAGATGGAAACTCTTTTTAGCACGCAGGGGCTTTATAAGAAGTCTAATGAGATCCATTTGAAAGCTCTGGCTCCATTTGGTATGAAGCAGAATTGTCAGGAGATTTTCAGATGTCTGAATGAGCTGTAATAAGCTCAACAGGGCCAAGGTGGGGTGTCCAATTGTGCAAGTAAGAGAAAAGCTATCTTCAGAAGCTCATAATCTATAAAAGTACTTTTTGTCACCATTAATTTTTGACAAATGGAAGCCACCTGNGAGTATTAAATAATACTGATATGGATTGAGTCAATCATTGTCAGGGTTTATGAATAATCAGCAATTTCACTATAGTCTATCATTTATACTCATTGACACCAACTCCCATGTGAAAATTCACCCACTCCTCTTCTCTCATACATTTTATTTGCAGAGCATACATGATTTTATTTCATTTCTGCTGTTACTGCCATTATAAATCATATACACATGTTCTCATAACATTCACTTCTTCCATTTTCATTTAATATCATTAAAGCTGTGTCAGTGGCTGTATGTAGCATTTGCTTGGTTTAAGTACTTCTTGTGCATGATTGGACCTTATTATACAGCACAGCAAGACAAATTACTAAGAATTTACCTCTGCATTTCTAGCTATAGCTGATTGATTTGAGGATAGATGCCCACCCTTGCTGGACCAGTAGAAGGGACTTTAATGGGAATTGGGGTGCTCCTCGTTCAAAGCATTCAATCAGTGCCTTTCTTAGAATCTTGTGATCCTCATCTTTCTGTGGTTAGCTACTGATGTGGATTTCTGAAAAAAATATTCCTTCTGTCACTCTGCAGAGGAACTGGAAATGTAGCTCTTTTTTTAATGAAGATGAAAGCTACTGTTGCCTTTACAGCTGGAGTGGCTGCCACGTGTNAACATAGCATGTGTGCTTCTCCATAAAGATATTTCAAAAAGAAAGACAAAACACCNAACTTGTGCTAAAAAAGCTAAAATAATTTCTTTGCCCACCACTGCCTTTTCCATGTTTTTATCACCTTCAAAATTTGTCTGTTGGAGGAGCCATTCCTGAGGAGAGAATCCTGCAGATATGGTGAGATTAATTCACAGAATGATGGTAGACTATGATGGCCTCTGCGGTATCCTAAGAACTACATTTTGTCTTTGTCACTGAGTTTTCCTGGCACAGACTCTTGAAACTCATGGAGTACCCTGAGAAACAGCACTGACTTCTCCTTTACAGGAGCCTATTTTTTAAGTTTTCAAACCTGAGTTTGTACTAATGACACTTAGGGAGTGGTCATGGCTAGATTGTCTCATCATGGGGACTGGTTTCTAGGAAGACCAAACACTGGATGCAGGATCACACTCCTGGTATTCTGTGGCTTCTGGAAAGCAGAGAAGAGATGAAGATGGGGCTCTAAAAACTCCTTAAATGATGGCACCACCAAAAATGGCCTAGGGATGCTATAGGTAGCCCCCCCATATATGTTCCTAGTCACTGTTTTTACTTAGCCAATCCTTATTCAGAATTGTCGTAATAAACAAAGAAATATAAGCAAGCCATTTACTCATGTTATACAAGACTTTTTGGTAAACTGGCAAAGGAAAATCATTGCTTTTTGGTCAAAGTGTGAGTGGTCCCAGTTTTTTGACTGGTGTGAAGTGGGGGATGTAGTCCTGTGTGTTGAGTACTTTAACCTGTGGGATCATTTTACTTCTAAATACTTCAGTCCTTATTTCTTTAAAATGAGCACAAGACCTATGCTAGCTCAAGCCAGAAAAAATAACAGCATGGATGGATNGACAAAATCCCGGGGGTGGGGTGGACACCACCTGAGGTGCCCTCTCTGTACTAGCTGGGGAGCTGTTTGAACTGTGATAGCTGGTGGGGGAGGGAGAGTCAGTTTTCTTTAGTGGTGTGACTTCTCTTATGTTGACCAGACTCTGTGGCAGGACCCTGTGGCATGAGTAATTGGCCAATAGAAGTTGGACTCAGTGGGTTTAAAACAAATATAAAAGAAGAGGCCCTAAGTGGGGCGGGTGGGGAGCTAAGAGTGCATCTGGGAGGAGCTGGGGAAGGGAAGTTTATNTGATCTCAATACACTGTATGAAATTCTCAAAGAATTAATAAAAAAGGAAAGCTCAGTATAATCTCAGCACCGTTGGCATTGAAAGAATTAGATAGCAATGCAATCCCACTTTCTAACATCCTCAATACACAAATTTCTCCACTTAACTCCACTCACTGACAACCTTTTCTCTAATCCTAGACTCAAGGAAGAATCATTGATGGCATTATATTTGTTGTGGCTCTATTATTACTTTTAAACCAGGTGTTGTGTTTAAAAACAAAACTTTCTAAGATATTTATTATTTATAGAGTTTAAGTAATTTATTTTGTGGATAATTACTCAATTTAGCTTGAATGTTCTGCATGTAGGTGTGCCTGTATGTGTGTGTATGAGTGTGTGTGTGTGTATGTGTGTTGTATGTGTGTGTATGTGTTTATGTGATTTACATTTATGAAAACTCTGCTGTGTTCTCAGTAGATCTGATGGGAAAGTTCATGACACGTCATGTAGATCAGGATAGCCTCAAATTTACTACATAGCTCATCCTCCAACAGCCACCTTCCAAGTGCTGGGGTTACAGGAGTCTTTCCCATTTTAGACTACAGAGAGAGCTTGCGATTCTTAGGGACAAGCACAGATCTACTTTCGAATGCTGCTGGTGAAAACTTGCATTCTTCAGCATGGTGGTAGAAATAGAAGGTGACTCAGATAATGCCACTCTGAATTCAGGCAGCTAAAATTATGTTCATTCAATCATTCATTCACGAATGAATGGGCCCTTTATGAAATAGTTTCTGTTCATGGTGGTGAAAAATTATTTTCCATAAATTAAGGATTTTTTACATGCAAGACTGGAAATTATTTCTACATGGACTTTTGACATATTACTCAATTATACTGTTCCTAAAGTAGGGTGGGAGCCATCTTTGAAAATTAAGTATCCTAACTGCAGGATAAAGAAGAAATCTCACTTTTTATAGCAAATATTATCTGTAAAATATATTACATTAATTTGACAATTGTGGACTAAGTTACATGACTTTTCTGGTCAGAGTTGACTTATCTTTAAATGAAAGGGATAGACAAATCATTTCTAAGTTCTCCTTTCCTGTGGCATCTAGTTTCTCACTAAATTTGTTAACATTTAAAACTATAGTCTGCATGAATTCATCAAAGACAAATCTATAATAGGTTATTCAAGGAAACCAGGATGCTTGGAAACTTCTATTAGCTCCAAATAGACATCATATTTAATTCAGCACAGTAGGATCAATGATATCACAAATGCTACCTGCCTCTGTTCACCTCACAATCAACTGTGGGTCATGGTGGCTCATTTGCCCATGTATGGTTTCCCTTTGTTCTTTCATTGCTTACCATTATTAGGCATCCTTTTATTATCACCACACTCAGCTACTTTGCTATCTTGAGCTGACTTAAACATTGCACCAGATCATCGCTGCACAGTGTTTTCTAGAACTTCAGATGTGAGACTCTCTAAGAGCTTTGCTTGCCAGTGAAGTGGACACTAAACCATGACAGCACTCTAATCTATCCTGTTCATCTATATATGTCCAACATGTGAAAACTACAAGCCTGCAATTCCAGCACTCAAGAGGCTGAAGCAAGAGGATTCAAAGTCTCAGAACAACCTGGACTACATGCTGATACCCTGTCTCAAAAAGAGAAACAAACAACAAAATAAGCACCACTAACAAAACAAACAGAAAAATACCACAGAAGTGTTAAGTTCTAGCATCATGTGTGTCTGAATAATTTGTACCTCATGGTCTCTATGTGAGGAAATTGAAAGCAGAAGCAACTGAATATATTGGTGGAGATTGGATGGGNGTATCCAGAAAGGTGTTAGTACTGAAAGAGCTAGGTATAAATAACACTGGATTAAGAACAGGATGTACATCCCTTTCTTACATGTATTTGTCTGAGAAGCTNTCACGATATTTTAACATTACAGTACAATAGTAAGTAAATGGAAAGGAAAAAGGTGCTGAATATAGACTACTGGTGTTTGAAGCCCAGCTCTCCAGAAAGTAGCAGAGACTCATGAGGCAGACTCTATGAGCCTCCACCTACTTATTCGTAAAACCAGGAGCTGTAACGGTCACTAACTGAAAGGATTNGTGAGAATTAGGAAACTTAAGTGAACTCCTTAGAGCATTGCTTACCACATACTAAATACTGTGTGTATGCTAGCTATTAGTTATTGATATTTGTCTCATGCATCTGTCATTTTGAATTCTGAATACATTCTCAAATTCAAAAAAATATTTAAAGTAAC